>RAOC01000619.1:0-11129 GCA_009804845.1 Neurospora sp. FGSC 26637
CAGAGCCTCTTTTGAGGGAAGGTAGTGTCACAGGGTTACCCTGTGACTTCCCTATATAGTGTGCACATCCGAGTTCTGCCAGCAAGCAGAACATCGTCCTATCTTTTACCTCAATAGAGGATAGGTTTGGCGGACTTGGCTAATGTGCATGCCTCGCCCTGTCATAAGCCGCTTGGTTTAAGTGTCCCGAGGGAACGGAATGCTAATTTAGTTTGGTACACCCCAGAGAAAGTGGGTCTGTTGGAGAATAATTAGATAATATACAGTTGGAAAGAAACGTAGCATCTCAAAGTGATAGCCCAGTTATACTGTATATCTCATAGTGTCATATGTATTGGATATCACTAACAGGTGAAAATTTTCTTAAATCTAGAACGGATGCCTTAGATATTTAGAGTCTATGACGCAATAGTGTATATCACTTCCAGTTCTAGTTCTTTTGAGAAGGGCGAAGGTAGCGAGCTATAGGAAGATTCTTCAACGTGAACATCGCACTGTCGCGAATTCCCGAGTCAACCTATTTGTGGCGTGAGGCCGCCCCAACAAAGCGGGATTGCCGTTTGGTAGTGCCGTTGTAGTTCCGAAGTGAAGTAGGTTTGATCGGATGCGGGGATCGCGTGGGCAGTACAGCTGACTATTTCTGCTGAGTTGTCATCTTTTGGATTCGTATCACCTTTAGTCTACAATCGATTATGCTTTGGATCAGAGCACGCTTGTGGAGAGCGAGATCTGGCATCGTGGTTCCAGGAGGAGATATCTCGGTGGGAGAGACGGAGATAGCATTCTTGTTTGTATTCTATATACTTAGGATTCTAATTTACTACGTTTTATTGCTTCTTCCACTATGTTTTCTCTTTTCCTTTTCTTCTGTCCCTGTTTTGGTAGGCATTCCTTATTAATAACCACTCCTGTTTGCCTATTACAACTGTGAACATCCGACGTATGTGTTGTGACGATATGGATCCCGCAACCCTCACATATTATGAGATTAGATAAGGAAGGCGRTAGAGACTGGCAGAATCTGGGCTCATCCTATATGAGGATGCACTCTAGAGCCCAGCTTTCAATCTCTCCCTCTTTTCTTCTTTAGCTTTAGTTATTTATTCATTTGTACCCAACTACGCGATACGGAACTACGTGAGCTGGTGCATCGTNGACTGGCAGAATCTGGGCTCATCCTATATGAGGATGCACTCTAGAGCCCAGCTTTCAATCTCTCCCTCTTTTCTTCTTTAGCTTTAGTTATTTATTCATTTGTACCCAACTACGCGATACGGAACTACGTGAGCTGGTGCATCGTAACATGTGTAAGCTACGAAGCGAGGTTATTAATTTGGATATTCTCTCCTTCTCCCTTATATTTGGGATAATCGAATAGCTTGTCGATCTTGTAATACTCATTCATGTGTCTTGAAAAACTGCTTCCTATATAGAATAATTAGCCGCATTTTAAATAAGGAGCGGATTTAGACTTGGTAGTTGTAGCCGTTGGTTTGGATTTGACGATAGGCTTGGTGGAAAGATCGGAAGTATTAATTGAACCATGTACTCTTTCGACATGATTATCCCACTCCGATGCCCTCTCGATTCTATACTCTTTCTTTCCTTGCCGCTGACATTCGGGGTATGAGAAAGGTTCAAAGGTCTTTGCCGTGAAATGGACGCTCCAATGGTGTTTATTGAGGTTATTTCGACGAGTAAAGCTTTGTCGGCAGAGAAGATATGTAGAGAGCGTAGAAACTGCTTTCTTATATTCGGAGGCTGTTTGCTCTATTTCCTGAGCAATACTTTCTACTTCTCCGTACCTATTATTCAGATACGCAAAAAGTATTTTCGGTACTGCAAGCCGCTTTTGGGTAGTTTGGTCAGAACTATTGTCGCTCGAATTTGGAAAAACCATTTTCGTAGCGGTGTCGGAAACTAGATCTTTAGGGTTCAAATATCGACCAATAATTATTACTACAGGTAAACTGGGACCGAAGGAGCATCTGGAAGGATTTGGAGGGGAGGTTGGCATATCTTCGGTTAACAGGCCACGAGCCCTAAGGGAATCAACTTCAGCGAAGTAGTTTTCTCGAGCTTGCTTGATAGCCAAGTTCGATAACACCGTCCGTAGATTTCCAATTTTTGCGGTAAGTTGCTTTACCTCTCTATTGTCTGCAGAGAGCTTGAGCTCTTCCTGGAAGTGACGACGCTGTGCGCGAAGTGCTTTTATATCCTTGCGATTTTCAAACGTTTTTAGTATAGCCGTTGTTAGATAAAGCGGTGCTTTGTTATCCCTACGTAAGGATGCGGAGGCTAGTAGCTTGAATAGCTTGGAATCGTCTTTAGATATACTATCGAAAATGAATGATATCAAATTGTGTGGAATATGCTTCGCTTGGTAAGAGGTTTCGAATGTTTTTGTGTTATGGCTCAGGATATGGTTTCGAATAGCGGATGTAAGGGAACCTTGTGTAAAAATTGTAAGCAAAATAGTAAGAGAAACAGGTAAAAGTTTCTTACTATCAATTTTATTTCTACCGCCGATTCGCAGCGCATAGGAGCGGAGAGTGTTTCTGTTCCCCGCTACCAACCATGTCCGGTTCCAAAGTTCCAGAAATTTGTAGTACTTTAAGGGAAAGATAGGCTTTTCCTGCATCCCATCCTTCCACCTAAGTTCAATGCAATCAACATCTTCCAAGTTTGGACGTTGAAGTAATTCGTCAAAGGACGAAAACTCTGTTTTGAAGGCATTATCATGTAGAGCTTGAATAGCTACAAACGTAACTAAACAAACGATCTGGCATAGTACCATAGTAGCAGAAAAGGTCACCCTAGAAAAGTGTTAGTTTGGATTAACGGTTAAAGGTAAGAATACATACACATCTGCCCCCTTATCAATTTTGTTAGCCGATAGCTTGTTTTGATTGATCGTGATCTCAGCAACAAGCCTTGACTGCTTTGTATCCGGGTCGCGAACGACAAGTAGCTTGACTTGTCGATANCACATCTGCCCCCTTATCAATTTTGTTAGCCGATAGCTTGTTTTGATTGATCGTGATCTCAGCAACAAGCCTTGACTGCTTTGTATCCGGGTCGCGAACGACAAGTAGCTTGACTTGTCGATAAAGCATGTTCTTATAAGTGCCGGGCCGAAAGCTAATGCTTCCTATAAGCACCAATGTATGAAAGGCAAGACGACATCTAGGATCACAGGGTATATCGACTGCGCGTTCCCACAAAGTGCTAAGAATAAGCAGAACATCGTCTGTGGTGGCTTCGGTTTTCTCAAATGTTTGTCTGCATAAGAGGTTGAACTTTTGTGCAAGAGTTGATTGGATCCACTGTGAGAAGAAATGTCAGTACACAGTATTGGTATAGGTAAGGAGGGAATCTACCTGGATAACCTCTCCACAGGCCTTCCCACGGTTGCCAAGCAATCTCCATTATTCGGAATCTTCGTCTGAATCTTCATTCGAATCTCGATCCCTTCTCTTCGCGAGCACTACAGCATCAGCTTGAGCTACTATATACTTCCATAAAGCAATAATAGTCACTACTGACTGAACTGTTGGTACTTGCTTCTGTTCCTCGGTACCGTCTATATACAGACGCTTACATCTTGCATAGCATGTATAGTCGGCCAGAAAGCTCTTGCAGATAGCAATAGACTTTTTCTTGTTTCGGCACACGCCAAACCAAACCTTATTAGCCTCTTTTTGTGTTAATTGTAACACATTTGTGATAAATCTAAAAAACGTTAGTACGCAACATTAAAGAAAACAGCAAAATAATAAGGTACATACCTATTCCATAGACGCCACGCGCGTTCTCGCTCGGCTTTGGTCTTCTTACAAAGCGAACGCTCATGTGTTGTTACCGTAAATTCGTCGACGTCGGCAAATGCTCTTCTTTTCCGTTCTTCGATGTCGCGTTCAGTCGGCGGTATCGGCGGTTTTCGTAGCTCCATCCCTTCCGTATTGCATATGGATGGAGTGCGATCGGCACCGTGAGACTCAAACAATACCCTCTCAAGCTGCAATGGCTTACGAGCTCAGCATATTTGGGAGGAGAAATCAATTAGAAAACTCGGAAGGAGGGTTTCATATAAAACCAACGCAACCCTCGCAACGTAGGGGCCGTAATTCATGCGGTAGAATCAACGGGGAAGAATGGATATACAATGAATGCAATTAGAATGGGACAGAAGTTTGCTTGTTTGGTTCAGTCGGGAATCCGAGGGTAAAGACACAATTTATATCTTGAGGCCCTTCTAACTCGCCTGAAGCGATATACGTACGGAGAAAAGTGTTCACCAAAGCCAACCACACCTTCCAAAAGCCAACCACACCTTCCAGGTAGATGTACTAAGTATATGGAATAGGTGTCAGGGGTAAATAAATGGCAGGGGTAAGCACCTTGTGTAGTGTATGCCTAGCCCACTCAGCTGGGCTTGGCGTAAGTGGAACGGTGCACTCGATGGCGAAGGCAATGAAAACGGTTGCAAGAAACGGCGGCGGCGTTTTTGGCTGAGTCATCCAAACCCCTGTAAAAAGCTCCTCCCATAGACATGCTTCCGATTGGTAGCTTATCTATGGGAGAGCGGACGGGATCCCGAGTTTTCTACCATCTATGGTCGTATGTACTCTTCTTTCTCAGTTCTTGATTTCATATAGCCAGTTTCCCCGAC
Source organism: Neurospora sp. FGSC 26637 (assembly GCA_009804845.1). Lineage (NCBI taxonomy): Eukaryota > Fungi > Ascomycota > Sordariomycetes > Sordariales > Sordariaceae > Neurospora > Neurospora sp. FGSC 26637. The sequence continues at coordinate 4,673 of RAOC01000619.1, forward strand.
AGGAGTGCCGTGCTTTGCTTGAGCTTAGTGTAGGTACCTGTAGTCTTTCGGGGAGGGCGAGAATGAGAAGGACACCGTGACCCGGCCTTTCACCACAAGCGCAGTCGCATTCGCCTGATGTACCAGCAACACCCAGAGCAACAAAAAGGCAAAAAAAAAAAAAAAAAAAAAAAAAAAAAAAAAAAAAAAAAAAAAAAAAAAAAAAAAAACAAAAAAAAATGACGCCCTCGGCACCTTGATCCTCGAACTCTGTCTGGTTCGGCCAGCCTCTCGAGTCCCATGGGGCCTTCATGGGAAGCCAATTTCGGTCCCAATGGCCAGCACGGAAACAGAGTTCATCAAATTCAACGCCGCAGCGACCTGGCAACGGATGATTGCGGATCGTGGTGGACCGGAACTGCACAACATCACTCACTCGGCGATATATTTACAGCAACTTCGGCTTGGCCACGCAAGACTTGGAAGACGCAGAACTGATCAAGGCGGTTTATGAGAACGTGGTGATGGAACTGCAGAGGGTCGGTCTGTGACGCACTTTCCTAATGGGAGAGCCCATGGTAGTGAATTTCTTTGGCAGGCCAAAAGATAGCTAAAGCAAAAGGAGGATTGAATGAAAAGAGAACAAGACCAAACGGATATAGACTCACTACCGCCTTTTCTTCATTCGCGCCTTTAATTCAGTCTCTAATATATGTTACATGTCAGTCAACCTTGAACAGAAGTTGCTTGACCGTCTGGGGACTCGTCTTTGTGCCCAGCGCAGGCCACCAACGCTTGGGCTCATCCAAGTGCGCTTTAGTAGCCTAGGGCACGACAAGAGCGAAGTAGACCACGGCACCGCCAGCTGCCCAGATTCTGTATGAGCGGCGTCCGAAATAGGTATAAGGCCCTCTCTACAAGTGAAACGAAAATGAACAAGTGCGGTCAGGGACAACGCTAAAGCCACGAAGACTGTATGCAGAACCATCTTCAGGATCGGAAGATATTGGGCACACTGTAGCACCGGAATAAGGACAACATCGCTCGGGGCAGTGGTATGGAATAACATGGATACTAGACGCCAGATCGTTTCAAACTTTTATTTTCTGTCTGTAGAAGTCCTCGCCACAGGCAGGGTAACAATAGAGATATTTTGATGTATTTACTAGTCCTAATGATGGTGGAAGAAGAAGAAGCTGAAATCAGCGCAGCCTATGTAGAACTACGCAAGGAGTGGGCGGATATGCCACTGCTCCGACACTTCACATCAGGCTTCTACGCATGATCATTCGGATGGGGGAGGTCCAGCGAAGCATCAAGGCATCTGGTAGAGATATACCCTTCAGGTCTTCATAAATGACCGGGCTGCTAAGAAATGAATGGTACCCAAAGCTATCAGATGGATTTGATTGTCCAACGGGTGCAGGTATAGGCGGTGGACCTCCATAGTGGAACACCTGGTTCTGGTACCAGTAGGGCTCAAGGTGTGCCTCATTGTGGGACTTCTGTGAGGGGTGTAAGGGTCTCGTTCAAAGTGGAATTCCATCAGTTTGTCAACCTCGCGAGAAAAAGAATCCCATGACTTCCTGTCATCTTCTTTAATGGCACAATAGCTGCGTCTTGATAACCGGCAGTGTTTGCTGCATCGCCGTCCGTAATGGATCGATACCCGCACCTCACCACCAAGGACCGGGACATATGTATCTCCTGCAATATCCATACCCTTCGCCAGTACGAACGATTGTATAGTAGTATGATCGCTTTCATAGTCATCTATGGAGGGTAAGCATCGAAAGACTCTGCTGCACGAGTTGGGGAAATAGATAATGTATTGACCTTTTGGGACTACCGGAGGGGGAGCTGCCTATACCACTTTAGTATCTTCGCCTCCCCGCGTTGGGTTCTTGTGGGTAGCCTAGATCCCGCCGGCTTTGGTGAGTTCGATGTAGAGTCCCAATCCGGTTTGCTTGTTTCGTTCGCTAGACTTTTAATTATCGGGATTCCGTATTAACCTGACCAAAGAACGCACGCCATCGATGTTGACCACATCACGATCGAAGTCGTATGATACACCCATTCGTTCTGCCAGCCTTTTTGCAATTGTACCGCCTGGCGAGATGAACAACCATTCCTCCCACGAGAGAGTCTCTCTTATAATGGGGAGCGCCTGTTGATAAACCAAATCCACGGGCTTCTCGTAGTCGACTTGTATTTGCCATGTGCAAGGGTCGTCGGCGACCGCGACCAGAGCGAATATATAATCTCGTGGCTCGGTGGATTCGAAGTGACCGTCGACGCACATCTGAACTAAGCGACTCAGGGGCCTCAGACCTCCCTCTCGCGCTTCAAGATGCTGGAACGGAACACTTGCTAGAAGGCGTTGGCGGAAGCTGCGGGACTCGAAGAGGCGCTCGATGCCTGTGATACCGGTGATATCCAACTCTCCTCTTTTGCCTTCTTTCATGACGGAAGGAACTCGGAGACCGCGATTAAGGACATCGTTCTGGTTGTCACCCCGCCCTCGTCCTTCAAGTTCGTTGTATTCTTCGAGAGGAGAAGGCACTGTAAGGTAATCTAATGCTTCTCGAAGATCCGTAGTGGTGATAAGTTTTGACCTGCACCTGAAAATGAGAGATCGAGCTAGTTGGATTTCCTGCACTATCCACACCCTACGCCAATACGACCGGTTAAACAGCGAGCTGATCGCGTTCAACTCATAATCCGAAGGGTATAACTCCCTGTTTAGAAAGTTTCCCTTTCTCCAGTGCTGGCTAGACGTACTGAGAGCGTCCATGGCCGTGTCGCTACCATTCCGAGCAACATCCAGCCAGGCAATGACTTGCCCAGCACGACTGAATATCTGGCCCATCATTCGCACTTGATGCGGCTTTTCACCATGTGATTTTTCTTGGTTGATGGATATTGCATCGATCCAAAGGGGCTTTTCACCGGACCAGTCGGCGGACCCTCGGATTGCTCTCAAAGCCTCGTACAGGTTTCTCCGAATTCGTAAGTGGTAGCCGTTAATGAGAACGGAGGGGTCATTCTCGTCGTCAGGCTGGCCCCATTCGTAGGATAGCGCTATATAGTCGGGTTTTTCGCTGAGTCGGGAGTTAAACAAGTTGCATTCGATCGGATCGTCGCCATTGGAGCTGGGTTTAAGTTTGACCAAGCGGATGGAGTCCTCATGTTGAAGTGGCTCATAGTCATTCTTTGACCATGACTGGTTCAAGGCAAGGGAAAGATAGCCAGAGCCTAAGGCCATTTCTCATCGTGGATGTTTCAGTGTGTGCTGTGTCTTCCAAGAGCGCCTGGAAAAATTGAAATAGAAAAGTCGTTAGAAAGACGAAGCAACGCACAAGATAATAGTGCGATGTGGAGGACCATAAATAGAAACCCAAAGCAACCAATACTTTGGGGTCATGGTGCAGTTGTTGGTGGAATCTTTGCTCAACGCCCCCCTTTCTTGTAAAGGGAGTTGACTAAAGGCTCCCACTCAGCCACCTGACAACGCCCCAAGTGGTTCGCTCACACAGCCCACCTGGCGCTCCTCGGCATTTACTCGGCCACTAAGACAAAAGCAAGGGAATAGATTCAACGCCTATTCGTCAGAGCTGGAAGCGAAAGCGCGCTCGGCCTTGATGCGAAAAGGAAGAAGGCACTGTTAACTCGGACGGGTAGAGTTCCTCAGAATTGGATGTTAACGTTGCGGGAGCTTTCGAGAATCCATCGTACAGTTGCCTGGAAAGCGAACGCCGATTGTTCGGGAAGACGAAGTTCAGATCCCGAGTAGGAATAGGCGTTTGGTGAGGAAACTCTACCGTCCACGAACGGCGACGGCACATTTGGTGCTCAGTATCATTACTGTCGTTGTCGCGCACCGTTAATCCGCCTACGATTGCGACAAAAGATTAGCTACGCAATGAGCGAACAAGTGACAGGGTCCATATATCCAAGCGGGGCAGAAGGTCTTGATTCAGATCGGATGTGTTGCTTGCTGTCTTGATGTTGGAGAAATAAGCTCTCAAGGAAGAGAACCGGAGCACTTACAGATAATTCCGGGTGTCTCTCTTCATCATCTTGTCCGCCTTGACGCTCGCATCCATCTTTGACAGGTGTTAACTTTGCCCACCAGTCTTTCACCGGCATTACCAGGTCCCATTCATCTTTGACAAGGCCATTTCTTCCCGGAATCAACTTAATCCTCATGTTCGAGTGGCTGGTAGTTCTCGCTCGACCATTGGCTTAGCACCGTGGTCGAAGGAAACTCGGGGTTCGAAGACATCTCTTCCAGGCAGCGTAAGTGCATCGACGTGAAGTGCAAGAGATGTCGGGTAACTGGAGGAGTGAAAGGTCTTGAGGATGAAAGGAAGAAGGGTCGTGGTGAGGGTTATCAAGCAATACGGTCAACCAATGATTTGCTCAGACCGCCCACCTCGCGCTGCTAGAGCTTGTTTCCGCGACTGGGACAAAAGCAAGGCGAAGGACAGATTCGGTTCCCAGTGCTACTCAAGTGCCAACGAGCATCGCGGGACATGGCGGGGTGCGTGAGCCTGCGAGAGTTCATCATGCGGCGTCGTGTTCATGGAAAACCGAGGGCGGGCTTTGGTGAATGAATCCATTGAACGGCGATGCGACGCCTACTTTCGAGCTCATTTTCGTTGTCGTCGTTGTATGTCGTCGTCGCGTGTTACTAACCGACCTGTGATTGCGACAGAAGGTTAGCGACACAGTCAACGAACGACAAATAGATCCATAACCCGGTGGACGTGATGTTTAGCTACCAAGTGTATCGCTCGATGTTCTGATTCTGGAGGACAAAAAACCGAAAGGAAGATCGGATGCGATCAGATTGGAGACCGGTTGCCCCTCATCCCATCGTCTCCCATTGTGCCTTTCCGATGGACATTACAACATTTCCGTGGAAGCAACAATCGGCCTTACGCAACTGACGGAAATAATCCAAAGGCACTTTGGATTATCGAGAGACCTTCAATTGCAAGGACTTGAACTAGGACTCAGTGATGCAAGTGAGGCATAAAAACTGCGAGTGATTGCCGCATGGTAAAAAAAGAAGTAGAGAGGTGAACATGCCAAAGAAGAAAAAAATCGCAAAAAAGAATTGCTTCATGATCCGACTGAGGCTCGATCTCAGGACCTTCAGTGTGTTAGACTGACGTGATAACCAACTACACCATCGGACCAGCTGTTGTTGTTGAAAGATTATGCTGGATGTGGGCCTTATATCCGCGGTTTTAGTGCGCGAGTCAGTTCCCCAGTTACATCGCACCCCCTCCAACATCACGAGCCCCCTCTTCCGCTTCGAATGGGACCTGGAGGAATGAAATAGCACGCTAAAGGAAGATCAGGTCTTTTTCTGGTGGCTGGGAGACTTGCTGCGATCACTTACTAAGATCCCACTACGGGTGTCAACATCACATCCAGACTCGTTGCCTTTTCAAGCGATGCAAAACACAGCACCGCCTGCCCAAACAGCTAGTACTCTAAACATTCGTTGACCATTACACTACAAATACTGATTTTTACTTGCCACTAATATCCACCGTAAAGCTTACCCGCTCGTCACATCTTCTGTCTCATAACTGCCTTCGCCCATCACGTACCCCATTTCATCATTCTTCCACAGCTCAGCTCCCAAGATAAGCCCTAATAGCACCCTGCAACCTCCCGGCACCCTCGCCAACCATCTGCGTAAGGTTCTCCAGATCGTCGCTAGCAGTGATACCAAACTTGCGAATGAAGTCCTTGGCAGCAGACTCGAGGTCGCCGTAGTCTTCGACGGACGCATCCTCCTCGGGACGGCCGAAGTAGGCGTTGGAAGAGATGGCCTGAGCACCCTCGAAGCCTTGCAGACGGGACTTGGTCTCGGCCTTGACGGAGGGGTCGTAGTTGCCCTTGTTGAAGAACTCGTCGGAGGAAATGGCCTTTTGGTTGGCGAACTTGTTGCGGGCGTATTGTTCTTCGTCGGCTGTTTCGTCATGTTAGCAGAAGGTACAAAGTGTAGAGGAGAGAGGGGAAAAACATACCATCACTAGCCTTAATAGGCCCAACACTTCCAAACCCACCCGCATTCTTCTTCACCGCCGCCGCTCCGCCCGCGCCCGCAGCACCAGCACCACCCGGCTTGCCCACCATACCAAAACCCAGCTTCCTGACACCCATGCCCAGCCTCTCCACCTCAGCAGCCGACTTCTCCTGCGCCGCCGACCTCGAACTGGAGGAGCTAGCCGGCGCCGCAGCAGGGGTGATGATATTGCTCGCCTTGGTCTCAGCCTTCTTCGCCGTCTTCTCTTCCTCCGCTTCGGGATCGTAGCCCAACTTCTCGACGCGCTCCGCCTCTTCTTTAGCCTTCTTCTCCGCCTCGTCGAAATCGATCAGGTCCGCCGAGATCTTCTTGACGCCCAGCTTGGCCGCGGGCTTCTTGGCGCCCAGGATGCCGCCGCCGACCTTGCGCGGG
>RAOC01000063.1:0-113934 GCA_009804845.1 Neurospora sp. FGSC 26637
CCAAGATCCAAGCCCCGGGGACTACTACTACTACTCAAGAAGAAGAAGAAGAAGAAGAACAACTGGTAGTAGGCACCGTAATAATCAGCAGCGACCTGGGGCGATACTTCCCTTCTCTGTCGCCGCCGCCGCCGCCGCCGAAGGCGACAGAGAAGGGAAGTATCGCCCCAGGTCGCTGCTGATTATTACGGTGCCTACTACCAGTTGTTCTTCTTCTTCTTCTTCTTCTTGAGACGCCGCCGCCGCCGCCGCCGAAGGCGACAGAGAAGGGAAGTATCGCCCCAGGTCGCTGCTGATTATTACGGTGCCTACTACCAGTTGTTCTTCTTCTTCTTCTTCTTCTTGAGTAGTAGTAGTAGTCCCCGGGGCTTGGATCTTGGCGCGGATGATCCATGTGTTGTTGTGCTGGGGGTTGGAAGAAGACAGAGCTAGGCGGTAGAGTTGGAGGATCTCGGGGGAGGATTGTGACACATGGGCAGATACGAAAGAGAGGACGGATTCCTGCTCTGGGGTCAAGGTTGGGCCATGGCCGTGGTGGGGAGAAAAGGGGCCGTGGGCGTGGGCGTGGATGAGGTCGAAGGAGATGCCGGCTAGCTGGAGGGTGGTGGGGAGGTCTGGAGGTGAGGACCAGGATTGGAGAGAGGGGAGGAGGAGGTTGAAGATTTTGCGGGTGTGGTTTGAAGAAGAAGAGGAAGGGGAAACGTCCCAGCCGCAGGTGCTGGAGAACCAGGATTTCAGGCCGGAGGATGCGGCTGCTGCTGAAGGGGTGGTGGAAGTGGTGGAGCCGGGGGTTATAGCTGACGAAAGAGTGTCGGAGTGGTCGAGCGGGATGCCGGGGAAGATACCCGGTAGACAGCAGCCCAGCTGAAGTTGCTTAATGTCTGGGTGTTTCTGGAGGAGGTTGCGAACGGCTCGCCGGTGGAGGGAGTACCCGATCGAGACGTTGCGCTTGGACGGGTCGACGAAGATGGCGCCTATGACTCCCGTGGACGTGGAGGGGAGGTAATAAGTTGAGCAAAACCCGTACAAAGCGCCGGTCGAGGAGTTGCGGACTACAAAGTGCTGCTCTTCCATTTCGTGGTTTTCCATGTCCGGCGGCATGAAAGGTTGAGACGGCAGCGAGAACGATTGCGGGCCGAAGGCGTAGAAGTGCTGATGATTGGGAGCGCTGCCTCGAACCATGGCGAAGAGCAGATCTTGCAGTCCCTTGGTGTCTCTTTCCACGTCGTAGGGCTCGACGAGCCAGTGCTGCGTTCGGGTTCTGGATTTGCCTCCCGCTGAGCTTTGCACGGCCTTACGGGGTGCTTTTCTGAGGGTGCCGGGTAGTGTTCCGTGGGGGGTGAAGGCGCCGAATAGGGCGCGGACCAAGGCGGACATGGCGGTTTCGGTGAAGTCGAAGGTGCAGATGTAGGTCCCGATGGATTTGTCCATGGCGAAGTCGTAGGGGGAGGAGACGGCTATGACGACGAGGTTCTTTTTGTGTCCTGAGGCTTTGAGCAGGGAACACATCATTGCTACGTGCTTGGTGAAGCCGGCTTGGTAGAGGTTCCTGTTGGCGTCGGCGGTGAGGAGGATGATGGTTGAGGCGCGTTGGATGAGGGATTCGTGGACTGGTCGGTGTTAGTACAGGCATATTAAAAGGGGGTAGGTAGGGGAGAAGGGGAAATTTACCTGGCCGCACACCGTTGGCGGTATAAGAGGTGTGAAGCAACTTGCCATGCCTAGCACGAGCTAAAGACCTCCCAAGTTCTCTAAACACCCCCTCACCACTCATGATGGCACTCCGCTCCCTATGTATCCATTTATCATGAATCGGATTCTCCGACTTAATCTTGGTCGAACTTTCAAGAATAGTCTTCGTCATCGCCGACGCCGGCAACGGCTTGACCAGCGGCGTCAAAAGCAGCAGTTCCTCCTCCTGATGCATGCTCTCATTCAGCGGCAACAACTTCTCGTTATCCCTCATCACCGTAATCGAGTCATCATACGCCTTCATGCTCAACGCCAGATGACTCGGATGGATCTGCTTCAGCCGCGAGATCCCCGGCGGATTCAGCGCCTTGGTCCAATCCGTACACCCCCTTTTCATCTTCAACACCCGCCTCAAGCTCGTATAAATCCTCTCTTTCGTCAACACCTCATTCTCCAACCCCAACTTCAGTCCAGAAATCGCCTCCAGCTGGACATCATACGCCCGACACAACAGCACCAAATCACACCCGGCCTGCACAGCCATGATCGTCCCGGTCCTCACCCCCATCTCGGTACGAAGCGCTTCCATCTCCAAACACTCCGATATCGCCACGCCGGTGAACCCCAGCTCTTCGCGAAGTAACTCATCAATCACTTGCTCGCTCAAACACGCATGCGCCACTTTCATGCTCGGATTCGCGATCCCGCACCCGCCCACGAACATGGCATCTAGTTTGCCCGTGGCAATCGCGTTCCGGAACGGCACCAGCGCCGACAAAGCCAGTTCTTCCAGCGTCTGCGTGATGATGGGTATATCCAGACTACTCCCCAAAAAATCCAGATTGCCATAACTCGGGAAATGTTTGCCGCATGTAGCCACGCCGGCGTCTTTATACCCCTTCATGGCGGCAATGCCATACTGCGAGACTTCCTGCGGGTCATCGCTCGTTGCGCGGACTCCCAAAGGTTGGTAGCGCGCGTTGGTGAGGACGTCGAGAACGGGGCCCAGAATCAGGTTGACGCCGCAGGCGGAGACTTCGGTTGCGGTTGCTTTGGCTAGTTGGTAGGAGAGGTCCGGGGAGCCGGCTGCTGCTTGGCCCATGGAGGATGGAAATTGGCAGATGTGTTCTTCGTCAAAGAGGGAGTTGACGCCGCCGTTTTCTTGGTCGAGGGCGATGAGGAGGGGTTGGGGATGGCCGGATTGGTGGGCGATGGTCTGTAATTCTTGGACGAGCTTTGCTGTTTGGTGGGCGGCTGGTGATGGGGTGTTAGTCCTTGTTGTAAGTAGAGTTGATGGGGAGACTCATGACTACATTTTAGGTTCTTGGCTGTTAGGAGGATGGAGCCTAAGTGGTGGTCTGCTATGAGTTCACGGATTTGGGGGGTCACTTCGGTGCCGTCCCATCCCATGATTAACATTTGGCCTATGGCCCTGATGGGGAGGGGAGGTTGAGGTTAGCTAGGTGTGCAGTATATTGAGTGACTTGGAGGAGAGTATGGAAGCAATTATCCGGGACCGGGACCGGGACCGGGACCGGAAGATGACCCGGGGAACGACCCGAGCCAGGTGTGAAACCATCCGGACGGCAACCCGGAAAACTGGATACCGGGTCCGGTGACCATAACCACGTGTGAAGTGAGTGATGAAGAGCTTGGATGAGATGGAATATACGTACCAATCCAAATCCTGCCATAGTGGGTCTAGATCGGCGTCCATGGTGATTGGAGCTGAGGAGGTTGACCGAGGTCGGTTAGGGCTGAAGATGAGTGAAGCAAAAGCGGAGAAGCGGCGCTGTCTCGATGTTTCAATTCCAGACTATGGGGATAATGTCATGTCACGTAACGGCTATGGCGACATGGTCTGGTCTCGCCGGATGGGGTCTTGGTGTTGAAGTGGTAAGTGGGGGTGAAAGTTGCGTGTGTGCCTGGTGTAACAACAGGTCGTCGAACATGGAGAACACGTTAACGCGGTTGGTGCTGTTAGTGGTGGTGAGATTGTAAAGTGCTACAGTAGCCGCTAAAGAACCACTGTGGCCGACGTTGAAAAAGAAAATGATGATTGGCCGACTGGTGATTATATCGACGGCGCTTGGCCAGATTGGGTAGGTGTCGGATTCCTTTTGATCCTCCACCAACCTCTTCTGACTTTTGATTTTCTTCCCGTGATCTTCCTCTGGACAACGTCGCTTTTGAGGTTCTGTCTTCTTGCCTTTCTGGACTTGACCGGCAACGTTACATTTGGGATCTTCATGATAAAGACTCGCAACAATCCATATCAACACCCACACGTCTCGGTGTCGATTTGAAGGTGTGATGGATCCGGCGACCCGAGTACCTGGTCCATCAACCAATGCCGAGCAAACCTCTCTCCTCTGACCATCACGGTAGTGATGGAGTGATAGTCCGAGAATCACCTCTGTCGTTGACGAATACCATTCGCGGCAGACACCATGTGCGCCCTTCGACACACCTCGCACACCTCGCTGTTGACAGCGATGATGTCTCGTTACGCCGTGACACCGAGGATGTGGTTGCGTCTGCCTCATCTCCTATCTCCATCCGAACTTACGCCGTTATCTCATCCCTCCTGAGGTGTGATGTTATCCGGAAATGGCGCGGATCGAATTCCAACGGTAGCCGCCCGGTGCTGGTGTAGATCAAGCTCCACGTCTTAGCGTCCGATGACAAGTATCATCAAGGAAGGAACGTCCGACGAACTTTTGCAGAGGCGTTGTTCATATCACCAAGCCGTTTCCCGAGAACTTTGATCTCTCGAGTAAATCTTTTTCCAAGAGCCGGACATCTTTCATCCAGCTTCACACACACAAATCCTCACCATGCCAGCAGCTTCATCACCCTCCCCGCCTCCAACCGGCACCGGCATCACCAAACTCACCAACTGCCGTCTCGTAATCGGGGACTCTCTCATCCCCTCCGACCTCTTCATCAACTCTCAAACCGGCAAGATCATCAAACCCTCCCACGACACCCTCATCCCCGACGTCACCATCGACCTTCACAACCGCATTCTCTCTCCCGGCCTAATCGACTGCCAACTCAACGGCGCCTTCGGCTTCAACTTTTCCTCCTTCACCTCCTCCCCTGAATACATCAAAAACATCCACACCCTCAACACCAAACTCATCCGCACCGGCGTCACTTCCTATCTCCCCACTTTGACCTCCCAAACGCCTGAACTCTACCACTCCGCGCTTCCACACCTCGGTCCTCTCCGTCCCATCCCTACCCCCCCTACCTATACCTATACCTCCTCCTCCACCTCTACCGCTTCTACAAACGAAGAAACCGACCGCACCCGCACCCTCACCCTCATCCGCAACCCCCAACATGGCTCCGAATCCCTCGGCGCCCACGTCGAAGGCCCCTTCCTCTCTCCCTCTCAACACGGGATCCACGACCTCTCCGTCCTTCGCTCCGCCAACTCTTGGCAAGATCTGGAACAAGTCTACGGCCATTCCAATCTCACCTCGGGGGGAAACAACATCAAGATGATCACCATTGCCCCCGAGCTCGGTTCCATCACCACCCTCATCCCCTCCCTCGTATCCTGTGGTATCGTGGTCTCCCTAGGCCATACCGAGTGTACATTGTCTGAAGCAGCGGCAGCGGTCCGAAGAGGGGCCAAGATGGTGACGCATTTGTTTAATGCCATGAACGGGCTGCATCATAGGGAGCCGGGGGTTTTCGGGTTGTTAGGTTTACCTCAAGAACAAAAGAAGGGGTTGTACTACGGCGTCATAGCAGACGGCATCCACCTCCACCCCTGCACCGTCTCTCTGGCGTATAACCTCCACCCTGCGGGGTTTATCCTGGTCACGGACGCGATGCATCTTTCGGGGATGCCGGATGGGAAGTATGAGTGGGTGAATGGTGAAAAAACAGAATGGATCGAGAAGAGGGGGAGTGCTTTGTGTATTGTTGGGCCACCGTCGTCGTCGAAACCGTCATCGCAAGCAGGGCAGCAGAATGGCGACGTCAACAACGGCGAGGGAGGTTGCCACGACGGGGTTGAAGCAGCTCAAAATGGGCAAGAAAAGGGTAAAGGAAAACGGGGAGGAATAGCAGGTAGCTCAGCCACCCTCCTCGAATGCGTGAATAACCTTTTGAAATGGACCGGGATGCCGGTGCCAAAGGCGTTGGCGAGTGTGACCAGTACGCCGGCGGAGATGTTGGGATTGAAGGGCGTGAAGGGGAGTTTGGAGCCGGGGGCGGATGCGGATTTGGTGGTTTTTGAGGAGGTGGAGGTTGAGGTTGAGGATCTGCTGGGTGGAAGTGCAAGTGGGAAGACAATGAGAAAGCAGTTGGTTGTTGAGGAGGTTTGGAAATTTGGGGTGAGGGTTTCTGTGAGGGATGGGAGTGATTTGTAGGTTGGGCAAAAGGTCTTGGTTATACAGCTTTGTTTCTTTGGTAGGTAGGTAGACGCATGATGCTCGATGCTGAATGTCTGTTGGCTGGCCGTTTCATCATGCACAATGAACAGCAATGATGGTTCGCGTCCGCTAAATCATGACTTCCACTTAAACAAACGCGCTGCTCATTCTCTTCATTAGGCCCTCCTTCCACAGCTCAAAAAGGTATAACTCATTCCTCTTCCATCCACCGCTAAACATGGTAAAACAACTCAGAATCATGTTGCGGAGTGTTCCGCTTTCTTTGCTCGATCTACCCTCATGCCAAAACCATCGTCCCTCGCTGTCGTTAGAAATGTTACCTAGACGGACAAAATCGCTATCCAGTAAAGAAGTTAAAACTCAAAACGTATGCACATCGTATCATCATCATTTCATCCCCGCCATACTATCCAGTTCATCCCACCTACGACCATTTAGGCTCGTCACTCTCCACCTTAGGGGTCGAGACAGCATTCCGGTCAGCGAACGGATCGTTCTCGTCCTCATCGACCTCACTATCCTCGTCATCAGACGGTTCCACCCGTCTTGTAGGCGGCTTCAACATTGAGGGCTTCGAAGCCGCAGACGGTCGGGGAGGCGGCGCAGGACGAGGAGGCATCGGCGGTGGACTCGCAGGGGTGTTGGTAATGCTGAGCCCGGCCATGCCCGCAACGGGGGCGCGGGGACTGCTGGGTACGCTGCCGCCGGATTCTTTGGCTTTGGCGGCTTTTTCGGTTGCCACTGGAAATAGTTAGTACAAAGAGTTCTGGAGGGAGAGGTAAAGGCGGGCTTACTCCGATAAAGATGTGCTTGCTCAGCGAGATCATCGTCCGAGTCGCTGTCCGCGTCAATAGAGCGATCCAACTGCTCAAAAGTCATGAGCGCTTGGACGAGTTCATCGTTGGCATGTAGAAGGCCTCCTAGCCACTGTTCGGATTCGACGTGTTGAATCTATGTCTGTTAGCAACCCGTGCAAGAGCAACCGATGCTGACAGGGGAACTTACATATCTCAAGATGTTTCTTCGAAGCTTTTTGCACTTCTCAAAACGCTCCACTGCAGTTGAGTTCTCTGAAATGCGCTCCTTCTCTCTGTTGATGGATTGCAAAGTGTTCATCAGGTTCGTGGAGGCAATGGACGCCTCGGCAATAGTCCTAGTCATCTGATCCTTCTCGGCTTCAAGGTTGAACGGCCTGTGCTTCTTAGATTTGCTGCTCTTCTTCGACTTGTCCTTAGCGGACCGACTGGAGGAATGAGCATGGCCACTGGAACTGGACACCGTCGGCCGACGCGATGACGAGGAAGATGGCTGTGCGGTTGACGAGCTGGCCTGGGCAGCCGAGGTGCTTGCCAATGCTGCGCGTTCTTCCTCTTCCTCTTCGCCAAAAGGGTTCTCGGTCTCCTTAAGTACCTTGGACCTCTCTTGGGTGACGACTTGCTTGCGCCGGGGAAGTTCCTGGAGTGGTGTGAGCATGACGGGCAGACGGCAAGTGTAGACTGTAAGGGGCTTACCCTGTAGAGGTTCGCGACGCGCTCCATACCGGGAGTGCTCTTGTAGGCAGTCCAGCTGCGAAACATTTCGGTGCACTTCTTCTTCACCAAGGGGTCCGAAAGCTCGGCGGTACCACAGAAGCGCAAGCGCTCAAGGAGGGGTTCATCCGCAAAGGAGCGCTGGAAGCGGGCACCGGCATTCTGGATCAGAGCATCGAGGATGGTCAGGGCTCGGAGCTGGCGATGCAGGTTTCCATATTTGAGTTTCTTGCGAATGGCGCGGGCTGCCTCAGTCGGACCGGAAGCCTGGAGGTTGATGGCTTCGATAAGCTCGGGAATACCGCTAAGATCGTCTTCGGCATATGTTTCACTCGTCAATCGTTCGATGTCGACCGTGACAGCCGTATATGGCTTCTGTTCTGGTCTGTTAGCGAATATATAGGACGCAGCTATGTAGGGCACTGTTGTTGTTTACCGAAGAAGAGAACATTGTATCGATTGTGCTGGTTGCTTCGTCGTAAAGAATAAACTCGAGAAAGCCGCGACAGTTGTGGTGGAGGTAGAAGATGCAAGTCAACAGTCGCGTCGAGTGATTGGAATCTCAGATGGGCGCAGTCGCAGTCGCTAACAATGGCCTGACCAGAAAAAGTAGTACGATTAATGGAAGGCGTGGAAGCTCTTGTCGTCGTTAGAGAAAGCGCAATCTGTCGAGGCAAGCGCGATAAAATAACGGCAGCAGTCGTGCCTGCTCAGCGGTGATGTGATGCTGTGATGCTCTGATGAGGGGCGGCTGATGCAGTAGCGAACAATGGCGGGGTACAGGGCGGGAGCTTGAATTCATGTGGCGCCGTGAAACCGGATTCTGTCGCGTCCAAGTGTTTCTTTCGACACCCTTCAAACAATCAAAATCACCGCAGTGTACCAACAGGATATTTGTCTTCATGGAGAAACCCAATGCGTCGTCAACAATGGGATAAAGATGCGAGAAAGGAGAACTTGGAAGTTTCAAACGGCGCGACGACATTCCATGCTTCAACCTTGACAATGCCCCGGTCGCCGGTCCTTGGTGCTCAACTTTCAGGGCACAAGCTCCCCACAAATCTCGGCCCGGTGCCGAATTGTGGAGCTCCGGTTCGCTATAATACGGGCCGGATTACTTGGCATCGCCACCCTCGCTCCGGCTGTCCGCCAGCTGCCCTCAAGGTGCCCGCCGGGGACCTCCCGAATAGGAAAGTACGACTTATACATCATTACCTGCATCAACAACTTGACGACTCGCACTTTCCAATTTTCAAGGACAGAAAATTTCGAACAACTGTCTCTGAAGTAGGTCCTCTTCTATTTTGGTCCCGCCTCTCTTTCCCAGGATCGATGTTTTCTTCCTTTCAACACTTTCCCACCCGGTCCCGATCTCGAGAGGCCAATCGTACCCCGATGGCTTTGACCACGACAGCACCGTGACGCTCCCAAACTTTCATCAGTATTATTAGTCTTGGTTTTTGTAACCATACCCAGTCAGACATTCCCTTGTCCCTCCAAGAACCAGACAGATACAGGTAGTCCTGGACATGATGGACCCTTCGAGTGCAGCAACTGTCAATCCTCCGTAAGTTCGTTTATCCGCATCATGTCCTGGGCGGCAATGCTAACTTGTATTTTCCAGTTATGATGTGCCCTCCCTTTCAACTACAACAACCATTCCGACCAATGATGCTGCAACGGTCAACTCCAGTGGCATAGACGGGCTGGGCCCACTTCCATCTGAGCTTTACCACCCGGCTACTTCATTTTCCATGAAACGCCGAAACACCGATGGAGACTGCCCAACGGGCAAGAGACGAGGACATGCATTCCCATCTCTCGAAACCTTCTCGGAGTATCATGGTTATGGCGACAGTATCCCAGTTGGGTATTCATCTTGGGAAGAAGGCGATACCCAAGAGCATATGCATGGGGACACCATGCCCTTCGACCCGGAAGGCTATTACTCGCCCCCATACTCCAAAGCCGAGCTATTAGAGCTGTGTGCCAACAACCCACGGGCCGATAGAGAAGATTGTGAAGAAACGGATGCTTCGTTCTTTAGCAGAGCCATGATCTTTGACTCACTCACGGGTGGTGATCCGATGGCCTACACGGGCAAACAAGACATCTTCACATACCACAATGTTTCTACGTGTGATGCTGTCCTGTCAAGGGAGTATGAGGCTCCGTCCGCTGACAACAAATCAACGACTGCTGACGAGTACTCAGTCGCATCGTCAGATGAAGAAGCTATGGCAAAGCTGCTTGACACCGTGCCGGACCCTCTCGCACAGATTCCGCCATCCAGTGTCATCAAAGCTGTCGAGGGAAGCTCTACGCCTGAGATATTTGATCCAAGTCTACAGAGGTCAACGCCACGTAGCAATCCCAAGAGCTCTTCGGTGCCCGAGAAAGACAATCAACCTGCAGAGTCCGAAAATTTACTTGACGAAGACATTGACTGGGATGAGATATTTCAACACGTCCCCGCTGCTACCAATCATCCTTCTGCATCTCAGGCTCGGGATTCTGCCGATAATATGGATCAGACGTTTGAGAATACTGTCGAATGGATGCACTCCCGTTCAATCAGCCCACCAAAACACCAACCATTCACTAGGCCACCCTTGCCCAGCCAGTTGCAAAACAAGTCCCCCATCGGCGGCTTCTCAAATACAAATGTCCTCAGAACATGTTTTCGCCTGGGTTCCGTCTTCAAAGAAGTAGCTCAATGCTTTCGACAAGACCAAGAGGTGACTTTCGAGCTTTTCGCCAGGGTATCATACTCCTCAAGAGAAAATGGTTCGCGAGTTCAACATTTCCAGTTCATTGACTTGTACGAGGATCAACCACCCCACGCATCCGGCGTTTTGACTGGGTGGAAGAATGACACCATACTTGAGAAGGACAGTGCCTTGTTCCTCGGAGAGACTAAAAACAAGATGTGCCGTTGCATGTGTCGACCGAGGAAGGCAAAGAAGCCTGAGATTGGTTGGGACCTTGAGGTGTCGCGCATCAGATTGACCGATTGGGAGGAGATCGAGAGTGTCAGGAGCGTTGTCTGCTACCAGTGAGTTAACACCAAGTCTGTCATATCCGCAAAATATGTGTACAAGTAGGTAATCTTTTGGCAGATCCTTTTTGTTTCAGCAAGTTGTTACAAAAGACGTTGATTTTACATCGGTCTTGGGATTGTAATCTGCGTCATTTGATGAAAGAGATAACATCAAGACTGCTCAAATCATTGCCATTGTTTACTATTGATCACATCGTTCCATCAATTTACCGCAAGTTGATGATCGTCGAGACGCGTGCGTTAAGTATGATATTTCAACGTACCTATGGCTAACACACGCATATCCGGATTGAGCCGCCAACTTTCATCAAACTTTTCAACTGGTGGACGGCTTATGATCCAGGAATAACCAAAGGGCATCATCTTCACTAAAGTGTCATGACAGTCACCTCGGATGAGTCTGGGGGCCTGCCATTCCAAAATCCGTTGACTTTACCGTCCGGAGACTGAAGAGCACTGTCCGCGCGCTTCATTCACTATCTAATACAAACAAGACACTCCAGATGAAACCGCAAAACACTTCTCGAAACCGAAGGAGCCCATTCGTCCCAAGAGTAACTCTAGACAACAACGGACGCAAAGGTACGCACCCAGCTCAACTGTGGATCTCGGTTCCTCACACCTGTTTCTAGAGCTTGACTTATTGAGTTTGTCGAATGTCAGTTGTACAGACACGGCTTTCATCATATCAGGTGCCCGCGGTAGCCTCAGGCGAGTTAGCTTCCTTTGGACAAGAGCGGAGTGTCTATACTCGGAAATAGTGAGTGGTGGGGATCTTCTCCTTGTGTTCGTCCCAAGCTTCTGGGGCAAAACAAAGTACTTATCTCTCTTACCGACCTTGTCGTTTCATCCCAGCATTCTGTCGCATTCATCTACCAGATTATCATAGCAGCCTCACAATATCCCTCGAAGTATTCAACTATCCCTTCCCCGCTCTTTCTTCCTAGTCCCTCTTCCTCCTGCAACAACCAAATCCATTCTGATCCATTCCTCAGTTCGTCACCTTTGATGAGCAATGAATTTGGCATTTTTAAGTCTTTAGTTCGCTATATTTCGCCTCCCTTCTACCATTACCAGGGGTCGCACAATGGCAGACATGGCTCAGGAAGACGACAAGCAACTGCCAATTGCCTGGGTTGCTTGCGCAGACGACGATATCCACCACCGGGTTGCTCTGAAGCAACAAGCAGTCGACGATGCCTTAAGAAATGCGGCGGTGTTGTGCGATGATATCTGCTTAGCGGTCAAGGACAACAAGCCCTGGATGGTCGGACCTCATTCACGAAGATTCTTTGGGAAGGAGATTCAATCATGGATCACAGAGATTGGTGAGTTCAACGTGAGACCTCGGTGACAGAACTGTACTGACCGGCAAGAATAGGGGAGGTCCAAAAGAAGCATCTAGAGTACGAGGCACTTGTGGGCGTCGCAGGTGCAACAGGCGCTGGAAAGAGCACCATTCTCAATATGCTTCTGGAAATGCCGGAACTCCTACCAGCAAGCAACTCTGAAGCATCGACGTCATGCGCTTGCAAGGTTTCGTGGAACAGTGACAATGACCCAGGTCATAAGTTCATCGCCGAGATCGTTTTCCGACCTATGGATGACGTGAAGAGGGAGCTGGAGCAGATCTTCACATTGATGAACGGTCGTGGACTCGATAATGATGACACTGAAGCCGAAGACTACGAAGATTTAATGATCGAGATGGCTGAGACGGAGCACGCCATCGAAGAGGGCATAAAGAAAATCCAGGCCGTATGGGGGCTCGAGGAGTTCGGCCTCAAGGAACATGATGC
Source organism: Neurospora sp. FGSC 26637 (assembly GCA_009804845.1). NCBI lineage: Eukaryota > Fungi > Ascomycota > Sordariomycetes > Sordariales > Sordariaceae > Neurospora > Neurospora sp. FGSC 26637. Next base: position 12,494 of record RAOC01000063.1, read on the forward strand.
CACCTCATTAATCGAATCGGACAAGGATGTTCTGAAGCTTTTCGGCACCACCCAAACAATATACTCGGCGGAAATTGAAGAGTTTTCGGATCTCATAAAACCGTACATCGACTCCTCGCCCACGAACGACGGCTTCAAGGTATGGCCATTGGTCATGGAAGTGAGGTTATTTGTCAAGGCCGACATTCTCAAGGACGGGATTACTCTTGTTGACCTCCCCGGCTTATCGGACTCAGTGGAAAGCCGTGCTGAAGTGGCCGAGCGGTTCTACCACAAACTGGATGTTACAATCGTCGCTACGCCTGCCCGTCGAGCAATCGACGAGAAGACCGGCGTCCAGTTGATGAGCAGGTACCAAACCTTGCGAATGCAGCTCGACGGAAGGTTTGAGAAGCACAAGTTCTGTGTAGTGGTTTCGCAAATGGACGACATCGACTGTGATGTTTTCTGCAAGGGCTCTCGAGAAGTAAAAGCTGACAATGCCCTCCAAGACGACATTTCTGGTATCAAGAGCTTGACCAGCCAATCTTCAAGAATCGAGGCCAAGATTCGAGCAGAGGAAAGGGAGCTCGAGAAGCTAACCGTCCAAAAGGATAAGGTAAAGCGCGATTTGGCTGCCCTCAAGCCCGCAAGTCGCAAGAGAAGAAAACTTTTTGCGGATGGTAAGTGCGAAATTACGCTCTACGTCTTTAACTTCTTCGCTGGGAGGCACTATCTAACCACTAAAGATGCATAGACAAGAGCTGGCAGAAAAAGACGGACACTGCAAAGTCCAAGAACAGGGCCTTGAATGGTCCAAGTACTGCCAGGAGAAAAGCAATCGAGAGAGCGTCGGCAGCGAAGCGGGAAGTTGATGCCGAGCTGGCCGAACGCACCGGGAGAACATTATGGACTTGCATTAGAATGCGCCACGATCACATTGCGGGGCGCATCACAGAGAATCTCAGGAGCCAACAGAGAGCTCTCCGTCAACAGGGCAACAGACTTCCGTCCGCTACTGACGATACCGTTGAAGTGATCTCTGTTTGTGCTACCGCATTTCGCGATCACCTCAAGGGAAGGAAGCCACAGGGCTTCCCAGCTAAGAGATACACCGGTATACCGCATCTTCGCCAGTGGCTCGAGAATGCAGTACTGGCTCGCCGCGAGGCGCACTTGGATGCACTCCTTAACACCCTCAAGAGACTGCTGAGTGGCATTCAGAGGTGGGCAAAGGTTGACTCAGGGGGAGGTGCGGTCGTGTTCTCTCGGGAGATGGTGGAGAACATGTTGTCTCTGACACATATAAAATACCTCAAGGTAGGCACAAAAATGCCATGCCTAAACGCCAGATGCTAACAAGGGTCATAGAAATTGGAAGATATTTTGAGGAATGGGTCGGAAAGAGTCCGGAAGCTTGACCCGTTTGTCGACATGGTGAAAGGGCAGAAACATTGCCGCAAGACTTCGGCAATGGTGGCTGCTCGTTGGGGATTCAAATACCCTGACGTCAAAACATCAACGGTTTTCATGCACTGGGCTACATTTGGCGCCATTCTTAAGCGCAAGGGGGGACCGCACAAAACACAGGCGCCGGAGAAACTGGAGTATAACTTCCCAGAGACCCTGTAAGTGACCTCTACTCCAGTCAGCCCGCACAGCGTCTAAGTTGACCACGTACAGTGTTGTCCCTCTTCTTGAGAGTATTTTGCCGAACTGGGATAAGGTTTTCTGGCACGCAATCCCGAACACAGAGATACCGATTATGAACGAGGTCCAGGATCTCTGGAGGAAATATATCGACGAACTCGAGAGCCAAATCGAAACCGCGGCAGCGAGTATTATGCCACATATTAGAAGCTGCAGACCAACACTTTTGAACATCGAGAACGAGATCCGAGACAGGGTCCGAGAAAGATTGAAGCAGTTCACAGACTGCTCGTCCATGATTCACCCGGGGTTCAAGACGTCATTGAAGAGCCAACTGGAACCCCTATTCGATCAATGCCTGCAAATCAAAGGTAAGCAAATCCCCTATACCGTTTTACCTACCCTGCTTCCACTTCCAGTAGGCTAACCACGACTTGACAGGCATTAACTCCTACCGCGATCGTCGCAAATATCTGCAGACAAATGTTCGCGACTACAGCGAGAACATGTTTGAACGTGGCTACAACCGCATGAAGAACAAGCATCGTGCAGAGCTTGGTCAACTACCCGCCAGCTTCGCACAAATCGCAGCCTTCTCCTGCGACAAAGTATCCAATCACATCGCTCTGTTGCTCGGAAACTTGGATGCTGTAAACAGCAGCATTGAGAACCAGCAAATGTCGGACCAGGAAGCAAGCTTCCAGCAACGCCTGGGGGCGTCTATCTTGCAATGGACGACGGACTGGCAGGCGCCCAAGCTGGCCAAAAGAGAGTGCAGCGTCCCGGCCTGGGATCTTCCTCATGAGTATTGCCATGAAGAGGGTGATAACGAAGCAAAAATTGAGGCAAAGGAGGAGAGCGACGTCAAGAAGGAGGGAGATGATGATGATGACGAGAAGGATGAAGATGCCATGGAGGAGTGAGAGTGTGAGGCTGGGATGACTTTGATGGGAGGAATAGACAAGAGGAAAACAGTTCGGTGGTCACCTCTTGATTCTTTCCCCAATACACTGGTTTCGGTTCGGGATAGAGTTGTGGCGGGGGAGGGTTCGGATACGATTCTGCGTTTCCTTTCATGTTTACATCGATGTTTTTTTTTCCTTTTGCGGTTTCGAAGCGAGGTCCTGGCTCATATATCCGAGAGATATTCGAGGATGAGTCTGGCGCTGGAGTCATGCCGATGGGATTGGGGGCCATACTGGCGAGCTCTTTTCACATTTCTTTACAAGGTTTCCGAAGATATCTTTGGGGGGTTGAGCTTCTATGCTGGCCACCTATGAAGCTATGCCACACTGGCGAAGGGAATGAAACAGGGAAAAGGTCCCGGTTTATAGCTCCTCCATATCTGGACATGAGCTATAAATCTGTCGGCTGCCTTCGTTCTCGGGGAGAATAGGTATCGGACAGGTGCTATTCGGGTTGATGGATCATCTCGATCACAGTGAAGCAGCAATGATATAGAATGGTCACTTATAGAATCAAAAGTTATGCGTTGTCTTTCAACATGGAAGGGTCTTGACAGACCAACTTTTCTTCCTTTGATACCTACCATCATTGACAGTGGAAACATGTCGTGCTAAAATGCCTAGTCGGGCTTTCTAGGGAATTCTAAGGTAGCCAGGCGATGTTCAGGGGAAAGCGAATGCGAGCCAAGATCTATACCATCCTAACGGGGTTCTCTGGGGATTGGAACTAATAACACGAGGGATTCTCTCCGCTCATCGATAATCCCGAACATGTCTCGCCTTGTGTTGCACAAGATCCAAGATAAAGTGAGGTCGGAGGAGATGTTGCGCAGTTGATGTTCAGGTGGTGACCCGCTAACAGCTCGCCAATAGCGGGAGGTGAGTGCCCTGATGATCCCCTGTGACTGCCTGTTCCGCTACGTCATACAGGGCATCCCCACACGCTAAACTGGATCGGGATTAGGTCCGCTATCGGCTTTCCTCCGTTTGTGCCTGGGCCGTGATCTTTTTCTGGTTCTCTGCAACCTTCTTTCAACGTCCCCCTCTTTTGCGGTCGCTTTGCGGTGGTGATGATCCCCCTCCTTTTTAAGTCTTGATCAACCAAAATCGTTTCTGGCACCTCGGTTGGGAAGGCATCCTTCACTGCGGTCTTACGCAGTCTGGCAGCGACGCCCTCTCAGCTCGTCGTCGTCCTCCTCCTCCTCCTCGCGTGCCTACTCTCTAACCGAAGCTGCGAACGGAATCTCAACGGCTAGACGCAGTGCCACCCACCCCTCTTCCTCAATCCAGGTCGTGATCCGAAATACAACCCGCGAATGTTGTACTCGACAATGCGTGAACACCACCTCGTGATACCCGAGTTGCTTTTCGACGTGACAGCACAAAATCCAATCTCGTCAAATCTCCCGCCAGAGGGGAGTTCTGCCAACCATGTCTGCCGGTCGAGATATACGGCGATGATTGGCTCCCGAGCATGAACCAGCTTTCGGAATTATATCTGCCCAGGAACCAGGATGGCGGCCGTCTACCACTTGAATATTCACGTTGAGGTATGTAGCGTCGTGTTGCAGCCCTCCAAAAGACATTGTTGCGGTGGACGAACGCAAACTTGGCAAAATGCCTGATCAACACACCTGGGACGGTACCCTGCTGGAGTCTTGTCCATGTTCGACAAGGTCCCTCAGCTGGACACAACGAACACAGACAATCATGCCAGAACGCTTGGTCGCAAATGGAAATGGAAATGGAAAACACCCGACCCACCATCATGAACAGCAAAGGTGGGAGATTCTCCGATTGGCTTGCCGTCTTGTCCTTAATCCTGTTGCTGTCAAGTGGCCCCCCTACCCACGCACGCTTCCATCTTCCACTGTCCCTATCCGTGCGGGGGGGGCTGAGGTGGTCGTGTGTCTACCGCATACACTCGGTTCGTTGATTTTCAACTTCCAGGGAAATCTGGCATACCGTATAGACTCGGGCCATCCGGTTTTAAGTTCCAGGGAAATCGGGCATAATCTGTAAGCATACTGCCCGAATATGTGCTTTATGCCCGCAAAAAAGTGTGGGGGAGACGTGTTGCCACCCCCGGAGCACTGTAAATTCGATTCTTCTGGGCAAGAATGTTGCAGTATGCTTACAGATTATGCCAGATTTCCCTGGAACTTAAAACCGGATGGCCCGAGTCTATCCGGTATCCAGGGCGGATGAGATGGGTATATATACCAAGGCTCTCCCGAGGAAAAGGGATGAACCGACGTTGTTCCAAGCCTTCTTCTTCAAGGGTATGTAGGAACATGCTCTTCTGAGACATCCTTCTCAGATCCAGACCTCCACTAACACATCCCAGGCACAGGTAGACAGCATCGCAAGATGCCTTACTACCAACAACACCGCCGCCGCGGCATGGCGCCTCCCAGACGCCTCATAATCATCGCCGTCTCTGTTGTCTCCTTCTTCATCCTCGCCACTCTCGCCATCGCCCAGTTCGGCCCCTCCTCCGAGTTACACGCTCGGAAGCTAGCCCAGCGTATCGAGCATGCCCAGCGCGCAAACCCCAAATCCGAACGGCGGGACACTCCTCTCGGTGACAAGTACCTGATCGGTGTCGGGAAGGCCGACGTCACTGGCCCGGTTGTCGAGATCGGCTTTGCCGGGTATGCGGACACCAGTCAGATCGGAAGCGGTTTACGCCAGCGGTTGTACTCACGCGCTTTCATCATTGGCGAGACCAAGAACCCCAAGAACCGCCTTGTGTATATCGTGCTTGATACGCAGAGCGGAGACACGGCTGTTCGCAATGGTGTTCTTGATGCGCTGAAGGGGATGGGAGATGAGTACTCGGTCTATGGACACTCCAATATTGCGCTTACCGGGACACACTCTCATTCTGGCCCGGGCGCTTGGTTCAACTACCTGCTTCCGCAGATCACGACCTTTGGGTTTAGCAAGCAGAGTTACCAGGCGATTGTGGATGGTGCTGTGTTGTCGATTAAGAGGGCGCATGAGTCTCTTCAGGAGGTATGGTCGACCAATCCTACTTGCTGGGTCTGGACTAACTGGAATAGGGCTATCTCGACATCGGTACAACCGATATCAACGATGGCAATAATAACCGCAGTCCCTCTGCCTACCTCGCCAACCCCGAGTCCGAGCGAGCCAAATACCCCTTCAACACCGACAAGACACTGACCCTCCTCCGGTTCCGGAGAGCTTCCGACTTGAAGAGCGTCGGTGTCCTAACCTGGTACCCCGTTCACGGCACATCCGTTTACCAGAACAACACGCTCGTGAACGCCGACAACAAGGGCGTTGCTGCGTACCTGTTCGAACAATCCGTCAAGGGCGACAGCCGTGCGACTGATGGCTTTGTTGCCGGGTTTTCCCAGGCGAACGTGGGTGATACCACGCCGAATACGCTGGGTGCCTTTTGCGATGACGGTTCTGGTGCTGCCTGTGATTTTGAAAGCAGCACTTGTGCCGATGGCAAGGCACAGGCTTGTCATGGAAGGGGACCGCTTTTCCAGAAGTTGGATAAGGGCGTGAACAGTTGTTATGAGATTGGGAGGAGGCAGTATGCTGGGGCTAAGAATGTTTGGGTAAGTTTGGTATGTCGACATTATGGGAAGCGGTTACTGACATGTGTTAGACCTCGCTTGATTCATCCTCGACGCCAGTTGTTGGATCTACCGTGAGGTCATTCCACTACTTCCACGATATGCGGTACTACAAGTTTAACCTCGAAGATGGCACCGAGGTTCAGACCTGCCCTGCTGCGCTTGGTCACTCCTTTGCTGCTGGCACTACTGACGGTCCTGGCGCCTTTGACTTCACCCAGGGTGACTCTGGCGCCCCCAACGACCCTTTCTGGTCCGTCGTGGGCGGTCTTCTACAGGTTCCTTCTGCCTCGCAAACGGCCTGCCAAAAGCCCAAGCCCATCCTGCTTGATGTCGGCGAGATGGACACCCCCTACCCTTGGACCCCCAACATCGTTGATGTCCAATCCCTCCGCGTCGGTCAACTCTTCATGATCATCTCCCCCTCCGAAGCCACCACCATGTCCGGCCGCCGCTGGCGCGACGCCGTCAAAGCCGCCGCCAAGTCCCAAAAGCTAACCGGCAACACCGAACCCGTCGTCGTTCTCGGCGGTCCCGCCAACACCTACTCCCACTACGTCACCACCCCCGAGGAGTACGCCATCCAGCGCTACGAAGGCGCTAGCACGCTGTTCGGGCAATACGAGCTGCCCGCATATATCAACCTCACCCTCTCCGCGCTCCCTTACCTCTCCCCATCTTCCACCAGCTCCCCTCCTCCTGGCCCAAGCCCGCCCGACAACAGGGATAACTCCTTCTCCTTCATCACGGGCGTCGTCTACGACGGCGCACCCCCCTCCAAGCCATTTGGTACATGCATCACCCAACCCTCCTCTTCGTCCACGCGCGGCAGCGTAATCACCGCCGTCTTCCAGGGCGCCAACCCCCGCAACAACCTGCGGCTGGAAGGTACCTTCGCAGCAGTCGAGAAGCTGGGAGTAGACGGAAAGACGTGGACACAAGTGCGCAGCGATGAGGATTGGAACTTGACGTACGAGTGGAAGAGGACGAATGAGTTACTGGGTTATAGTGAAGTGACGATCAGATGGGAGACTAGGACGGAAAGTAATGGGGAGGGAGATGATGGGTCGGGTACGTATAGGATTAGGTACTATGGGGATGCGAAGGCAGCTGTGACGGGGAAGATTACGGAGTTTCAGGGGGTTAGTAGGGAGTTTAGAATTAAGTGACTTGGAACAGGGAAGGGATGAAGGCGGTGGCTTGGGGGCAAGATAGGAGATCATGGGATGAACATCATCACGACTTGGCTTGGGATCAAATCATTCAAAATTCCAGTTTACGCTAATGGAAAACATTCGGAAAGTCCAGACCGAAAAAACCCCATTGAAAAAGAAACCGAGATTCCGCAGCGCAGCAATGCTAGTATGTACATCACTCCGGAGAAACCTTGACGAACAGAACAATTCCGCGGTCCGTTTCACCCCAATCACCCCACGTTTCTTCCACTTTCCCTCCCCTCCCCCCCTGATGCGGCGAAGTGCTTATCTCTCGGTAGTGTATGTAAATGCTCCCGTTCCCCATGTGCATGTAGTGGTATCTCCGCGGGGAGCCTCAATTGATGACTTACAGGAATTGGACGGCCCTGATTGGTCAGGTTAAGCTTATCAAACACTACTTCACACTAGTCGCCTTATCAAGGTTCGCCTGATGTCGCCTCTCATTCATGCATGTATGTATGCACGAACCACGAACGGAATTCAGGAACCGTGGAGGTACCGCCGTGGAGATGTCATTCTCCGGTCGGTCGGTGATTTACATAGGTACCTCTAGACTCTACTGACTGGTAACAGCGGCACTAACTTCTCAGTGGCGTCGCGACCGAGGCCCGGGTTTTTTCTTATCGTACGTTTATCGCCTGCCTGCCTGGCGTGCGTCAGAGGCGTTGCGTTGTTGATAGGTATCGCGGAGATGCTCGTTTCGTTTCCCATTCCTGTTCTACCTACCTATGTACCGCACTGTTCTGTTTTTCTATCGTACCATAGTGAGTGAGTGATGGCTGTTTGTCATGTTATCTGACTGACTGACTGACTGAATGGTAGAAGTCTAGGCAGTGAGATAGATTGAACGAACGTGCTGGATGGATGGATGGATGGAGTGTCTACTGACTGGGTGAAGGTCAAGGTGAAGGGGGGCGTCTCATAAAACTAAATGATTTTGCCAAACATGGAAGAAGGACTTGTTCCTGTCTTCTTCTTTCTTGGTCTTGGATCATCTTTTCGGTTTTATTTTTTTCATACCTTACCTTACCTTTAGTTGATGGGGGTTTGGTTTGGTTTGATCTGAATTTCAACGTTCTTTCACGGCACTTTGTTGTTGATCTTTTGAAGTTTTTCCGAGTTATATATACTACCCATTTCATCACCCATTCAGTCCTTCTATCGTCAGCCAGCGATGGCAGACATATCAGCAGATATGATGGCTACAAGCCCAAGCCTAGACACAACTACTTCTCGGAAGAGGATTGTTGTTGTGGGGTTGGGGATGGTTGGTATTGCTTTTATGTAAGTTTTCCGTTTGACTCAACTTGTCTCTTGTCTCCCATGTCAGAATCCGTTATGGAAGACAAAAATTAAGCTAATAATATGATGATACATTACACAGCGAGAAACTCATCAAACTCGACACCCAACGACAATACGAAATCATCGTCATCGGCGAAGAACCCCATGTAGCATACAACCGCGTCGGCTTGACTTCCTTCTTCAGTCATCGCGAGGTTGAACAACTCTACCTCAACCCCCTAGAATGGGTACGCCTAACTCCTTTACCTTACCTTACCTTACTTCCCAACTCCTTCCCAACTCCTTCCCAACTCCTTCCCAGCTCCCTCCCTCCACAACTCAACTAAACTCTCAGCACGTAACTAACACATACATACTCCCTTTGTGCAGTACAAGCAGCATCTACAAACCTCCTCCCTAACCCACCACCTCTCCACCCTCGTCACCTCCCTCTCCCCCACCACCAAAACCCTCACAATCTCCCCGCCCCCCTCTTCCCCCTCCCTCACCACCCTCCCATACGACCACCTCATCCTCGCCACCGGCTCCCGCGCCCTCCTGCCCACTTCCACACCAGGCCACGACGCCTCGGGAGTCTTCGTCTACCGGACCATCAGTGACCTCCAACAACTCATAACATGGTCATCCGACTCCCGCATAAAAGGATCGACGGGTGTGGTCGTGGGAGGCGGACTGCTTGGTTTGGAAGCAGCCAAGGCGTTGATGGATTTGGGTGCATTTGACCGGGTGGTTGTTATCGAGCGGAACGGGTGGGTTTTGTCGAGGCAGGTGGATGGGGAGGCGGGCGGACTGGTGTTGGAGGGGGTTAGGGGGTTGGGGGTTGAGGTTTTGGTTAGGAAGAGGGTGAAGGGGGTTGAGACGGAAGGGGAAGCGGAAACGGAGGGGACGGGGGAGACAAAAGAGAAGAGGGTGAAGGGGATAAGGTTTGAGGATGGAGAGTACTTGGCTTGTTCGACGATTTGTTTTGCCATTGGTATCAAAGCCCGTGATGAGCTTGCCAGGCAGGCAGGGATTGAGTGTGCTGAGCGCGGAGGAGGAGGGATAGTGGTTGATGATTCCCTTCAGACCAGCGCGCCGGATGTTTATGCCATTGGGGAGTGTGCCAGCTGGCAAGGGCAGACGTTCGGGTTGATTGGCCCGGGCGTGGAGATGGCGGATGTGTTGGCTTTTAACCTCACCCAGGCGCATCTGCATACTCCGCGAGTGTTCAAGCGGCCAGACCTCAGTACCAAGCTCAAGTTGCTAGGTGTGGAAGTGGCCAGTTTCGGGGACTTCTTTGCGGACCGCGATGGACCAAGAGACTTACCACCGAAGTTGAGGAGGGAGTTGAAGAAGAAATCCGGCGGCGGCAAAGCCGAGGTGAAGGCACTCACCTACAAAGACCCCTTCCTCTCCATCTACAAAAAGTACATCTTCACTTCGGACGGGAAGTACCTTCTGGGAGGGATGATGATAGGCGACACATCCGACTACGTCCGTCTCGTTCCTTTGGTCAAAACCCAAAAAGAGCTGGACATCCCCCCTTCGCAACTCATCCTCGGCGCGAAGAAAGACAACGAAAACGACGACGACCTCCCCGACGACACGCAAATCTGCTCCTGCCACAACGTCACCAAAGCCGACCTCGTCTCCCCTCTCAAAGCCGGGACATGCACATCCCTAGGCGACCTCAAATCCTGCACCAAAGCCGGCACCGGCTGCGGCGGTTGCATGCCCCTCGTCACCTCCATCTTCAACCGCACCATGGCTTCGCTGGGCACAGAAGTGAAAAATAACCTCTGCCCTCACTTCCCGCAGTACTCGCGCGCAGACTTGTACAACATCATCTCCGTCAAGCGGTTGCGCACTCTGCCCGACGTCATGCGCGATGCCGGCGGCGCTGACCCCGAGAGCCTAGGTTGTGAAGTGTGCAAACCAGCCATCGCCTCCATTTTTGCGTCGCTGTGGAACGATCACGTCATGTCTCCCGCCCATCACGGGCTACAAGATACTAATGACAGGTTCATGGGCAACATCCAGCGCAACGGCACCTTTTCCGTCGTTCCGCGCGTCGCGGCGGGAGAAATCACACCTGAGAAATTGATTGTTATCGGCGAGGTGGCGAGGGAGTATAACCTCTACACGAAGATCACGGGCGGGCAGAGGATCGATATGTTTGGCGCACGGAAGCAGGATTTGTTGAAGATCTGGAAGAAGTTGGTGGATGCGGGCATGGAGAGCGGGCACGCATATGCAAAGAGTTTGCGGACGGTCAAGAGCTGCGTGGGGACGACGTGGTGCCGGTTTGGAGTGGGTGATAGTGTGGGGATGGCGGTTAGGTTGGAGGAGAGGTATAAGGGGTTGAGGGCGCCGCATAAGTTTAAGGGCGGAGTGAGCGGGTGCGTGAGGGAGTGTGCGGAGGCGGGGAATAAGGAGTACGTCTTGATCCCTTTTGTCTCGCTTCGCTCGATCATGTACTGACGAACGGAAAACAGCTTCGGCCTCATAGCCACCGACAAAGGTTTCAACATCCTCATCTGCGGCAACGGCGGCACCACACCCAAACACTCCATCCTCCTAGCCAAGGACGTCTCGCCCACCAACGTCATCCCCATCCTCGACCGTTTCCTCATGTTCTACATCCGCACTGCCGACAAGCTCCAACGCACCGCTCGCTGGCTCGAAGCCCTTCCCGGTGGTATCGACTACCTGAAGGAAGTCATCCTCGACGACCGGCTCGGCATCTGCGCCTCGCTGGAAGCCCAAATGCAAGAGTTGGTAGACAGTTACTTCGACGAGTGGGCCGAAGCGATCAACAACCCAGCTATGCAGGAGCGGTTCAAGCAGTTCGCCAACACCGACGAGGGCCAACCGCCCATGGAAGTCGAAATCGACCGCGGACAGCAAAGACCCGTGATGTGGCCCCGTGAAGACGAAGGCGGCTCAGCCAAAGCGGACTTCAAGGGCTTGCGAGACAAATGGTCGTCAACCACCTGGCAACCCGTCCTCGAAGCATCTTACTTCAAAGACGCAGACGACCTCCCCAACGGCATTAGCGCCAGCATCAAGCGGGGCGACACACAACTAGCCGTCTGGCGAATCAAAGGGAAATACTACGCCTCTCAGCAGATGTGTCCTCACAAGCGCACTTTTGCTCTGTCAGACGGTCTAGTCGGCACCGATCCATCGCCGTCTTCCTGCTCATCGACCGCCTTGCCGCCTTCACCACCTACTACCCCCCCTTCTTCATCCCCTTCTGCCTCCCCGCCCCATTCTCCCACCACCACCTCCTCCTGCACCACCAACCCCTCCGGTCCTTCAAGCCCTTGGATCTCCTGCCCGTTTCACAAGCGAAACTTCTCGCTCACCTCCGGGTCATGCAAGAATGACACCGAGCTCTCCATCGCCACGTTTGATGTCGAAGAACGCGAAGACGGTATGGTGTACGTCAAGCTGCCGCCTATCGATGAGCTGGATAGGGAGCTGGGGACGAAGAAATGGATGGTGAAGAAAGGGGAGGCGGGTGAAGGGCAGTTTGGGGAGTTGGATGAGCTGAATAAGAGAAAGGGTGTGGAGGGGAAGAAGGGGAGGAGGGGGAGGAAGCCGGGTGCTAGCGAGGCTGGGAAGAAGTTGGTTGAGGCTGTTGGCGGTGGGGGGTGTGGTGGCCCTGGGTTGGAGTGGTAATGTTTGGGAGTGGTTTTTTTTTTTTTTTTTTTTTTTTTTTTTTGGTGTTTCGGTTTATGGTCGTTTGATTTTGGTCGTCAAGGGTTGGGAGTCTCGGTGTTATGATACTTTGGTATTTAAACAATAACAAAGAGGTTGATGATGTTTGGCTATGTGCAGCAGTCAGTATATGTATGTAGCTGACGTGTTACTACTCACCTCGATGCATCTCTTGCCAGGTTTTCTTGTGACATATCTATTGCCTCCCTTTTGCCTTCTCTTGCCAATGTTGCCCTTTGCCTTCTCTTTCTGCTTTCTTTCTTGAAGTCCCTTCATTCCGCCTTGTCATTTTCCCCACCTGATCATCGAAAGAGGTTCTGCCATCTGTCTGCCATATCAAAAGACCGGAACGCAGCGGAACATTAGGTGGGCATTCGCGTGCCTGACAACTCATCAAGGTTGCCGATATTCCACCTCCCAACTCCCTGAAATACTTGCTATTCCGAGTTTGGCGTTGAGAATGACTGATACTTAAGCACATGGTGGTGTGAACACTTCCCGTTCAGGAAGTCGTTGGGTGGTATCAGTGGCTTGAAGCCGCGGCGAGAGCTCGGGTCGGGTTCGTGGGGGGAGGACTTCCGACAGGACGGGTGGACGGGTTGACGGATGTAAGCGGTTTCACGAGGGATCTCTGTCGACCCTGTTTCTCGGGATGTTTGACAAGATGGTCAGCAGCGAACTCTCGTGATGATGCAGGGGAGATAGAGTGAGAAGCATGAGGCATGATTCAGCCTCCCGTTGCTGTGGTGACCCAGCAGGCTCGTGTTCGTCAGCGCCGTTGACGCATCGTTCGGGTTGTGTTGTTGGAATGACGGAATCTGAGGTCAAATTGTTGAAGCTGGGGAAACATAGAGTAGGGACCGTACAACATGTCAAATCTTCTCGCGTGGTGGATGGTTGACAACTTGACAACAAACGAACAGCCCAGCTGGAGTCGAAGCCCAAGTCACGTCACAACACCGGCCTGCCTGCCTACTTACCTGCCGTCCACGTCCACGCCTTCTAGGCTTGCGGTGGTTGGGTGTTCTTTCCGTTCCATCCCATCTAGAAGGCACGCCTGCCTACAAGTAATGACCGTTGGCATTCGTATTCTCCCGCCCGGTAACTCCTTCCATATCCCCCGCCAACGGCCGGTCCAACGGTCCAATAGCCAAGTCTGCTTGCCGGTCGTGAACTGAGACGGGACAGTTTTCATATTCTACCCCGTGATGTGGTTTTGATGTTCATCGCGGGAATTTTCAGATTGGGTTCGCCTCCCGCGTATCTGCCTTGGGCCTGCGATCTATCTCGAAGCAGCGTCGGTATCAGGCATACTCATCCCGATGGTGGTGTTGTTGATGTCACCCAACCATGGCAAACCTACACCCTCTCTTCCTCACGTTACAACCACCACAAAGCACCAGGCACGCTTCCTTTTTTGACAGCTGTCGTGACGCTCGCTCAGCGCCTCAATGCCGGTGCTACCCACCAGTAAGAGAGGTGGCTTGAAGATTTCACCTTGCTTCGGAAGAGAGATCTCGTGGCTTGTAGCGGAAAGGGGATGGGAATGGAGGGAGACTGACATATGTAGAACTCGAATTTGATGTCCAGAGTACCTTAGTGACAAGCTGGTACTGCACAGAAACGGCAGCGAGGTGTTGGAGAGTAGATTGCGAGGAAGGATGGGTTAGATCAAGTCAAGAGCCTGGAAATGGGGGACGTTGAAAGGAATGAGATGAACAGAGTCAAGTAGTAAGTTCAGGTTGTTATCCTTTTAACTAGCCTGTTGCTCCTCCCTCCCTTGATACCCATCAGGGGCAGTTTGGACTGAACGCCTCAGTTCGTATCCAAAACCGATACTCACCTCAGCCGAGTAACATGATTTGTCACTTTCTCTCGCAGAAGTCTACATATCACAAAGAATGCCCTCCCCGAATTTCTATCACGGAGTGACCTAACTGAACGGTACTGGGTAACGGGCAATGGGTACTCAATAGCCTCCAAATCAAAACTTTACTTATCGAACTGGGCTGAGTCGCACCTACCTATTCCCTGCAAATCATCTGATAAAAAACAAACATTGCTTTCCGGGGGTGAGTTTTCACTATCCACCGTAACTGAACCGTGTATATTCTCCGGTCCTTCCTTCTCCTCCGGCCGGGCCGGACTGGGCCCGGGTCCGGACAGAACCCACGTATCCCTGATTTTGTAATGAGTTAGACGCCGGCTGGCTGGGGTTTCATCTTGGAGATACGGGGCCGGGGACGCAAAGAGACCTCACAGGATTATTACGCAGGTAGGAACGAACGTCTTGCAGCCCATAAGTATGTAACGAAGTACCGGAACATTACGCCCTTACGACCCTCCTGACGACGGGTTGTCCAGAGTCTAGGCGCCCTCCCTTTACAGTCCCGTTGTCGCGATCAACCCACGGTTCATCTCAGTTCCATTCGGTCTTGGACAAATCAGCTTTCATACCGTTTGTTCCCCGGTAGACCAGTAAAGCAACGTTCATCCATATCTCCCGGACTCGAGGACGAGGGAGCCCGAGCACCCGGCACGACTCATGAGGCAAGTCCTGGTCGGCATCCCTGACTGCCCTTCGGTATTGGCATTCCCAATTACCGACGCCGTTAAAGCTAGCCGTCTCCTTTTATCCGGGGCATTTAGCCTAAGCGCGACGGAAAGGCGATGCGTAACCGTTAAGCGACGGCTGGGGTACGACGGACGGCATGGCATATTTAGGGATTCGGGGCACGTGGATTTGATGAGCCTCATCCCCTGGGTCCCTCTTTGTAACATGATGTTGGCCTGCCTGAGTCAAGACCCATAACATGAGGGATCCGGGGACGCTTTCATAGCATACCTTGTGCCTGTCCGTACCAGATCATGTGCCTGTTAAACCCCCTATGCATAGTAGCTCGAGGGATCCCGCCGATCATGATCGGTATGCTCTATTTCGTTGCAGGCATCCAGTTAATACAAGATGTCGAGCCGTTTCCATGGACATGGAAAGGCAAAATTATTATTTTTGGCACCATCTTTCCAGGCCGTGAAAATGAATGGGGTTTGCAGTCCTCTTCAATGTAGGCCGTTTCCATCTGGGTCGGGTGAGCTCGACCATCCAGTTGAGACCATTTGGAACGGCACGGCAGTCTGTCAGTGGTGCGAGATAGTGACTTTGAGCGAAGGAAAGCGCAGCTTGCGATCCGGGGGTGTTCTGCAACCGTAGGCGGTACCGTCCTCAAGTATGTATCCGCCAGTGCAGCAGCTAAGACATGTCCAAGGCATTCCGTGATAGCTCACATCATTCCATTCCTCAATATAGACTCAAAAAGGAAGAAAGGGAAGGAATCCAGTTGGTCGGGGCACTTACACGGAGTAAAGAAGGGCGCGGAGAGTAACGTCAACTTACCTACCCAGACATAAAGACCATGGCTCGTCTTACTCACCGAGTTTGCGCTCTGACCGTCGCTGTGCCACAGACGTGCTCTTACAAACCCAGGTCATATGGCATTTCCCAACTCGTAGCTTGAAACGAGATGAGCCACTAAGGAACGGACCGTGTGGGTTTTCAAGGCGGTTGGCGTTTACTTCCCAGCTTCCCCGGAGCGCTTGGCTCCCGAAAGCTCACTTGAGGCGATAAAGGCATTTCAATATCAGCCCAGGGGTAGATATTCCCGACAGCTGGTACAAATAGATTGTCGGCCACTACCCCATCGGTAATTCACCAATGACGCTAAAGGTGGGAGATCCTAGACATTCTTCACGAAGAGTACCAAACCATACGGAGGGTATCGAAGGGGTATTCTTCGTAATTAAAGTTGAGTCGAGGAGGATTTGGCTACACAACAGCAGCCACACCATCGTGGAGAGGAAATGAGATGTGTATACTCCCGAGGTTCCATGCTTGATGCATTCCGGTGTGGGATTGCTCCCAGTCACATTCCCCCGGATTACATCAGCCTTTTCGCTCAGGGTGCTACATCCTTGAGCAAGCCCGGATCCAGAGTGTAGGTACCGGTACCATGCTGTGTAGTGTTGCATGGTAGATGCGCCTGACATGATCCGGGGCAGCCACCCGACATCCGTACCGAGTACCAGCATGAACTGGCGCGTCTGGCCCCCACGTCCGGAATTCATGGGGAAGTACAAGCATTGCTGGTCTCCGAGTAGCCTGGCACATAGGGCCAGGGATGGTACTGTTGAGTCTCATCGCAGAATTGATGTGCAAGTTGGCATCACACAAGAGTCAAACTCGCGAAAATGGGGCTCTTGTCTTGAGACCGGCCTGACTCGCATGGAAGCGAGAGGGCACGGGGTGAGGACGAGGTGAGGGAACGAGGGCCGTGTATCCTGAGCACTCTGGCTCCCTCTCTTTCTCTCGTGGCAGTGGCCCGTCAGATCAGTGGCACAAGCAAGTTGATGCAATGTCGTGCCACAATGGTGAGTAGGTCAAGTGAATAAAATCCAAATTAAACCGCAACACAGGGCTGCGCCATTGACAGGAGAGAAATCAATATCAACACGCAATTGAGTATTGAAGAGAGACATTCCAGCTCGAGGCAGCGGGGTAAGCTGGGAAGAAGAGAAGTGTCTTGGCCTTCCATGGCCGCTGAAGGAGTTGTTGTTCGGGGTGGCTTCAAGACAAGTCCGCGGCCATGGAGGACGAGCACGTCCACATGACCGGCCAAATACAGGGGGGCTGAGAGATGTCGAACGAGATAGATGGCGTGGGAGTCTCGAGAACTGTATCGTATCAACCTACACCGCCCAGCAGTCGAGGTGCAAAGTCATCAAGACTCTGTGGAACGGCCGCTTATAACCAAATACGGCTCTGGAGGTCTTGATGGTAACACTTGTCCACCTTGGGCTTGTTCAGAACGAGGAGACTGGTGGCGGGCCGAGCAAGTGTCAAGTGGTCCATGAACGGGTTAATGTCTGCGAATTGGCGAGACTCCGTACGTATGCCAGCGATCTGGGACGGGTCACGACATGCTAAAGATATACTCGGGCTGCACAAGCAATATCCGGTCAGCCTTTTGTACGAACAGTCAGGACCAATCGAGAAGTGAAGCAGGCAATGCGCTCTGAATTCGAACCTAGTGCTCCAAGTCAGGAGTTGAAGTTGGGAGAACCCAAGTTTGTGGTGTTGAAGCACCGGATGAGAAAGATGGGACGGGACGGTTCTTGGAGAATTCGGGTGAAGAGCCGAAGCCATGGTCTGTTACTAAGCTGACGCCAACAGTTCGCTGATGGTTGCCTGCGCTCGTGGCCAAGATGGTGGACACTATTCTAACATATTATTTGGTCGTCATTAGGGCTGATCTGGGGAAAGGTCCGTCAGCCCAAAAGCAATGCTGGTAAAACGACCTCGTGATGGCATGTCTTGGTTGTACTTGTCTTGTATCAGCATCGTCGGCGCACAAGAAACGGAGGCGGCTGGAAATGCAGTGCGGGTGGTGGTGAGGCGCGACACGAGGATGGAAGCTGGGGAAAAGAAAAATGAATTGGCGACAACGAATGGAAGGAAAAGGATCCAGAATTCAAATCCAGATATTTCCAGTTCAGCCAGAGCAGGAGCAACCATTCACCCTCTCCTTCCATCGGGTACGTACATGCCTGCGCCGGTGGCACCGTTACGTTCCTTCCTTCCTTCTCGCCAACGGGTCTCAATGAGGGGCATGTAACCCGTTGTCTTTTTTGAAAGCCACAGGCAGTGATAACCTGGGGTATCTCCTCATCTGTCCTTGATATCAAGATGTGGTGTAAATAAACTCCAAGGGTTGGTCAGGGGTAACTTGACTGCCGCATCGGAGGGAGATTTTAGTGAGAAAAGGAAAAGTGACAAGTGACAGAGCCCCCAAAGTACCCCTCACGCCCCGCTAAAACCCCAGCTATTCGCACTTCGCAGCTGCTGAAGGCCTGTGCGGGCTGACATCATAGGCGTTCTGGGCCTGGAACCACACAACCCCTTCTCACATTAAAGAAACCGGACTCGGAAGCTGGATGAAGACATTGGAACCGAAGATTGGAAACAGTGAACGCCGGTACATCTCTATACCAGTATCTTTACCTCACCGACCTGGAGGCGAAACAGTGGTAATCGGCCCGTCAAACCACAACATACCATCCTTCATTACACATGATAGAAGGCTTATGACAAATTCGCCCATTTTATCTCGAGAATATTCAGCCTTTGTACCTCGATGGCCTCCGTTTCAGTCCGGCACTTTCGCCACCAAACAGTGACCGGAGATGGTCTCAGTGAAGAAATCATGGACGTATGATCACCAAATGATCTCCCAACTCTGACAGAGTACCGGTAGCGCCGAGCGGGAGGGTGGTCATCATCTCATCATCTCATCCGGGGAAGCCATCGTGCATTGTCGGCGCGTCTCGTTGCCGTCGGTAGTTGGAGCGAGCCGCTGACTCATGTTGCCAACCAGCACTACACTGGAACCACCTCGGAGAACCTCAAGCCAGAACCCAACGCTGGTATCATGGCAAAACGCCAAAGAGCACAGCACGGCATCCAGCATGAAAGTGAGCGGTCACCTGAGATCACAACTCCTGCTGAGCCGCATTCGCGGTAGAGGTACTGTAGTATCTTATCCCATGGAAACCTCCGTTCCCCGCGGGGGGTGGCAAAATTTGATAAGCGCGGCATTGCAACAGCAGTAGCCCTGTTCGGTGGTTGACCGAGTTCATGATACCTTCGCTGACATTCCAAGGGCCTAAGTAGGCCATAGACGAGAGGGTTCTCTCGCACGTGCTCAAGTCTCAGCATGCCTGACCGCCTGGGTAAATAACTTGATATCATCCAGGATGCCTGAGAATCTCCGAGGGTAGGGTCTGGTCCGATGGGCATACACTGCTGTGATATCCTCGAAAGGTAGGTTCGCTTGGCTAAAGTTTAAGCCGCGGGATCATCCTCACTGGAACTTGTGTCTTCCCAAACTCCCAGGGCAGCCTTTTTTCAGCCTTCCTGATCAGGCAACCTAGCCCCGCCTCGTACCTTGTCCTTCTTGCCGAGGAGTCGCAGTCAATTCGGCCGGCGGGAGCCGTCACAGGAACCTCAACACCAGGGGTTAAGGTGATGAGAAGATCAACACCCTGGACCGCTCGATCTGGGTCACTTCAGGGGTACCTAGCTACGAACTCCTTACCTTTTCTGGGCGAGAGCGACAATTCCCATCCCAAAGCAACCCGTTTCATCAACACACCAATCCAGCGATCACCACCTTGAAGAAGAGCTCGGTATCACTCCCAAAACAGAACAGCAAATATCTGGAACTTCTCTACGGGCACATATAGGGCACATGACTCCATTCAAAGCAACTGTGCCTCACTCCGCTGTCGAGGCGAGCCAGGGTCGTGCTACGCCTCCGCGGGGGACTGTGACGCGGGGCGGGCCATTTAAAAACAGAGCTCAGCGTAGCAGTGCTGTTTGATGCATGTCAGCGCCGAACGACTGGCCGTCGCCTTGTCCTAGAGGTAGGATCGTGAGTGAGGCAGGCGGCGCGGGGTAGCTGGTCAGGTAGGTACTCGAATATGTAAGGTAGGTATGTTCCCTGGTCCAAAATGGGTTTTCTCTTTTCAAGCGATCAAATGGGAAATCAAATTGCATTTTATCCCCCGTGTTGAAGAATATCCCAACTCAAAAAAATCCGATTCAGTCCAGGGCCTTTGATCCCCAAGCGGACGTTAAACGTCCGCTCCCCTGTCCTTTTCCCCCCACGCACGTTTTCCCACAAACCGCGAGACAATAACCAGAATACCTAGCTAACACAGAGCACTAACACAAACACAAACATGTCAAGTGAAGCTCTCGTCCGTCCCCCCGTTACCTCGCTGAAGTTCAGTTCCATGTTTCCTCCGACCGTCTTTCTCGTGCTTCATAGACAACAATAGCACAAAAATCGTATTCGCACGTCTGTTGTACCTTCTCAAACACCATCCACTTGACTCCTTCACCGGCTTCCCTCTCGTAATACAAGTACCACGATTTTTCCAGAGCGGGTGATGAAAAGACATGGGGATTGAAGATCTGGGGTACAGGAGATAGAATGCCTACTAGGTACCTAAGGTACCTTCAAATTGGAAATATCAAATAACGAAAAGATGCCTGTGGAATTTGTGATCTCCAGCTCTAAAAAAGCCCGTACGATAGTCGGGTCGGCTGGTCGGGTCGGGTACAAGCCAAGCGTGCGGGATGAGGCCACAGAAAGGCACGGGCACCGCGGGGGCAGGTGAGAGAGCTCTTGTGCAGTGAGCTGTGAGTTTGACATCGTGATTGTATTGCAATGCGCCTGCCTGCTCAACATCAACTCCGTTACTGAAGTAGCGAAGCGTTTGCTCCATTAACAGCCGTTTTGGACTCCCATGTCTCCGTCACTACAATAATCCAATGTTGTTGATCCTCGCCTTACTTTCAGCATCGTGGACTTAGTTCGCTGGACAGAAAACATTGGCAGATTCTGAAACAAAGTAATCCCTGATATCGCCGCCGAGCGCTTGGCCTTCCTTCTACACCCAACTAACATCGTGACCACCTACCTAGGCCTCATCACATCTGATCACGAGGACATACCGTCTGGTAAGGTAGGTAAAGTATTCAGCGGCAAACACCACTCATCACTTACACTTCACACGCGCCAACCGCCAACCGCCATTGAACCGCCAACAGCACACTACCTTACGCCCGCCGGCGACTTTAAGGGTCCAATCCCGTCCTCAGACACCAACCATCTCTCTCAGTCAGTCATAGAGATAGTTTCCGTAGGGGTACCTAGCCTTGGACGCGACGCGACGGTCCGGTAAGGGATTCCGGCCGAATAAAACCGATGCATCTAGAAGTGGGCCGAGGGAACTGATGGTGTGGTGTGTTGACTGAGACATCCATATCACGGTTTAGTAAGGAAGGGTATCTGTCGGTCTCGGACCCTGAAGACCCTTAAACTTAAAGATTACCTCTACGTAGGCAGGCACGAGACGCAGTCAGTGCTGCTAAATAAGCGTTCGGTGTTTGGCAACCATCTGGTGATCTTGAACAGGGGAAACAATGGAAACAATGGCGCCACGATCACCGTGAGGGCGCACTTGTTTTCCACGCCTGAAAGTGCCTAAAAGGCTGAGACGCAGTTGTTGAAGTTCTCGTTAGGTGGCGCCCCCGCACTAGTAACTCAGATGCTTGGAGTTGTGATTCGGGATTGGACTCACTCAAAGTGGAAATGCCTCCTCGTGTCGAGGTTGCCTGAGAGTTAGTAAAGTTTAGTCCATCAAACCTCAACCAAACAGTTTAAAAGTACGTGATGCTGCCTGGAAGTGGACTTCTGGAGTCGAGTCAACCTGCCCACTTACACCACATACACTACAGAAATGTGTGCGCTGTAAGATAGAAAGCTGCTGTTCGGATGATCTGATAGGGCTGAAAGTCTCCAATCAATCAATTTAGCCGTCTCGGTCACCTACGGTCATCAGCGGGAGACAAGGAACCAGGATCTTGAGAGGTCTGGTTTAGGGGACCACATGGGCCCTTCTTGCATCGGCCATGTTGAGCAGCGTGAAAGCCTACTCGTTAAGCTGCGGTGCGTGACTCGCAGTGTTTTTCTTCAAGAGGATGGGAGCCATTTATGACTGGCGGATGGGATAGGTAGACTGTTAGTCTAGGCGCGTGCCATTCGGTACTTGACCCTATGGTTGAAGGGTATTGTAATTCATTTGTGAATATTTGATGCAGGGCCCGAGTGATCGGCATCAGACATCGAGGTAATGCAGCTTCAGGGTCCAGTCCAATGAGGGCTGTGTGGATGGACGACTTGATGAACTTGAAAGTTTCGTTGTCTCTGATGTTAATTATATCGTTAGTTGCAGCACTACTGTATAACTCAACCTCGGAGTAAGTACGTTGTAAGTATTAATCTCTCCCCACGCCTGTTGCAGCAGCTTGAGACTTCTCCGTGGGGGAATCAAGATGTTTGTCGACGTGGCGCGACTGAAGGGAGGCCTCATGACCAGCAAAGTCTTCGATATAAGGCTTTCCCGAGGTTGAGACTGACAGCAAGACAGCAACAGCGGACAATGACCTGATGATATTCAAAGAAGCGCGGACCGCTGTCAGCGTCTCATCCCGAGTCTGGGTCTGAGTCTAAAATGTGATCAAAAAGTCAATTGGCGAGACTAAATGGTGAATGATTCCCAAGGTGAGACATCAATCAATCATTAGGTAGTTGCGATTGCTTCCACTCGCTGTCTGTCCTTAGTGCCCCGGTGAGACCGAGCTAAAGAAAGTGTTGAGATGCTGTAGTGGCAGTGGGTGGTATAAAGATCTTCAGGGACTCGTTCACACCCTCCGTAAGCCCGGGGATATAAAAAGTGATAGAAATAGACAGCTGTTTGACTCTGAGACCATCGATCGTGGGTGGTGGTGGTGTGTAGTTGTCAGATGATGAATGGGATAGGGGACCGGCGCGCAGCCGGATGACACCCCCCGGGGCCCGTTCCGTGATGCCCGGGCCGTTCACAGGTCAGCAACAGCCAGCCGACCCGTGGACGGACCACGGAACGCCGCAACGGAGGGTAAGGCTCCACTTGACTGAAATATTTCGATGTAAATAAGACCCAGGATAATATCGAAATATTTTATCGATTATTTGTGTCGTCCACTATTTCACCGAGACGTAACTTACACCTCCTTGCTCCCCTCCCCACCGTTCGGACCGTTCGACAAAGCGTCCACCTGGCTTTCGGTGGGAACGAGGATTAACCCTTTCGCTGACCGGAGCAGGGAGCTTCCCAACATCATCACGAGAAGTGACAACTATCTTGTCGTGACGAGCTGTTTGGAAAAAGAGCTTGGATGTTACGGTACCTTGTAGGAATAAGCCGTTGTGTTGTTCGGTTTTGTTCGTGGCCGTGCTTGGGTAGTGCTGATATTCGCCGCCGGTAACCATCACGGCGTTTCAAAGCAGGCGTACGGAGTATCCAGAGCAGAGGCAGGAAGGCTGAGCAAGTGGACAGAAGGCGTCGCGTGACCTTGAACATCGTCGTGATATCCGCCTGAAGCTCTGTTCTTGGCCTAGAAAGTTGCCTGCTGGCCTGCTGTGCTGTGGATGCCCGACGACCACGGGGGCGATGACGGGCTGCGACGGGGTACGGGGAGAATCTCGAGATCCTGGCTCCGTAGCCCGTTACGACTTCATCGCCGCCGGTGACCAGTAGCTGAACACGTATCTGGCCGTCAAGGTGTACTCGGTTCGTTCCCTTGGAGGCAGGAAGTCACGGGAAACCTCGGAGTGCGAAGTTGCAATGGTCACGATGGTTCGTCTTGCATTGACTTTGTGGTGAGGGGTTACCTTGCTTACAGATTTGGCATGGCAGGCGCGCGGACCACCTTAGGTACCCATCTCCTGCTAACAGCTAACGGGCCTATGATTGCGGCGTGTCTGTTAGTGACCCCCAACCCTACACTAGCCCACAGGCTCCAGCGTGGCTTCATCATGCAAAAGAGGGGAACCACGGCCAAATCATCAATTCAAAGTTCTCCACGACAATGGATCCTCGACACGGCGTATCGTATGATGCGAATTAAAAAAACCCATAAACCACGGGGCGGGGGGAGATCCGATGTTGAAAGTTTGCGGGGTCTCCAGCCGGGCCTCCGGTTCAATTGCGGGGTTGGCTCAATGCTCATCCGGGGCGCGGAGGGAGTCTGTCACGGGGTGAGATAACGGAGGCCTCGACGGAAAACGCGGCTCCGAGGTTGAACATCTCGAACATTTCCATCTCCCACCACTGCCAACGCCGAGACGGGAGTTTGGATGAAATTCTGCCGAAGGTGGCAATGACCTTCGACTCGGATCCTTGACCCGGACTCCCTCGTGACCGAAGTCATATCGTCAAATGACTGACTGGGGATGACTTCAGATGAAGGACAGGAACGAATCCTGAACTGCCGAGTCCGTTTCACGGCTGGACTTTCAAAAGGCTCCGTAAGCAGGCTGATGATCACGGCCTCATCTCCCACGGGCCACGATACCAACTTGGGATTACCTGATGGAGTTCATCAACTGCCGTAGCCTCAATTTTCCGGGGAGGCAGGAGGGTGGAAATGGACGCGATTCAGGGTCCACGGGTAGTGTGTCATGTGGCACGATTTTCAACATCATCAGGGTTCCCCGTCTTTTTTGGCTTTTGCCCGTTGATAGATCTTGTGAGCTTATTCGAGGAAGGGCAGGGCGTCTGGGATAAACACAATTCCACAAGATATCTCGAGTCTCGGTTGACTGGACAGCAAAAGTCGAGGGCTTTTTCAGGCTGTGTTGCATCTCAGCCTCAACAGACAACACCGAGAAGGGCCTCACGTGCCACGACACTGCTGCGTCTTTTTGAATGTCACTGTCTCCACCTTGCTTGACAGGCTCGTTTTGTAATTGCCCTTTTGGCGCTCGCTGAAACTTGATTCAAGCAGAGAAAATTTCGTATTGTAACGGAAATAATTCGGCCTGCCTTCGCACCACCAAAACCAAAAACTTGAAATGCTTGCGAAAGTGACGGCGGAATAATTCCTCGACGAACAGGCCATGTCTCATGTTGCGAGTCTTGAACAACGGACTTCCTGATCTCCACTACGAAACGGATGGTATCGATGCCAGGCGGATATCACCGTCCCCTTAGGCTCTGGCTGAATGTCATCTGGAGATGGAAAGGTGAAAACGGAGCATGTGCCGTTGAGTAAAAGTGGAATTCACCCCATGGAGTTGAAGGTGGGCGAATTCTTTCTTTCTTTCTTTCTTTTTTCGATAAAATATCAACATCGAAAAAAGACATCAACAGCAGGTTGTAAGTTACAAACCCACAGTTCCACCGAAACCACCCCTGGCGACACTCCCCCGGAATCATTCCACTTTTCCCTCTCCCCATCGATCAAAAAGAAAAATGCCTTGCAAAGACTTGGATACCTTTGCCTTTTGATCGCCCTCCCAAAACGACCACTTACCATCGCGTATTCAACCCACGTGTTGGTTGCCCTTTCACTCTTCCATGAATCCATGGTGGTCCGTGTCAACTCCATCCAAACAGAGTCGCGTGAGGCCGAACGCATGAAAACAGGCGTGACATTGCGCTTTGATACCTAGCCGCGCAGCAGCCGCGATGCCGCCAACTTCTCGCCAGTCCAGCCGCGGCCTTCCTAATGAAATTTAACCGTCGGCTGATGTTGCCGAGAACCTGGCCTGGGGGATTCTCGATTCTTGAAATTCTTTTTGGAGTCATCAGTCGGTAAGGTACCTACCTAGGTATTGAACATGCCTGGGCATGGATGGAAATCGCCAATGCAATGACAACCGCAACCGCAGCCGCGATTCGGGGACCTGACCTGCAGAAAAAAATTTTTTACAGCAAGGTGATGATCACAGCATTCGCTGCGTGGTGGTGGACAGGTACCAACCAACCACCCGACATCTGCCTGCCTGTCACCTCATCACCCAGGCCCAGGTCCAGGGAGCTGGTTCCTGGCAGCTGCAAATCCTACGCGGACCGACAATTCATGCAACTCATGCAACTCGGCAAAAAGGCCCGAAAAATGATCAACGTTTATCCTTTTGTTTGCCCAATGCAACGTCCAGGGACCGTCTTTGCCTGGCGTCTGTCATCACCTGTCGGTCTCGCCTGATCGCTACTGCGCACTACTAACTGTTTGGCCCGGGCCATTTTCGTCCTCGGTCCTCTGCCAAGACGGCAGGAAGATCGGAGGTATCGCCGTTGGCGTGGGCTCACTGGGTGGGCTGCGGKCATGGTCGTGCGGCGTGGTGTGGGGCCGTGGTGTGGTGCCCCCGGTCTGCGCCGAGGGGGCCACGCCGAGGGAAGGCCGGGAAATGTGGATTGCGTGGAATGTGTGTGAAATGCACACACACACTTCCGCTTGGCGGAGGAGATCACGGACTAACTTGCGGAGCATATGCACCGGACGCCTGATTCCGGAGGTATGTTGTATCCCGGAGGTCTCAGGTCTCAGCAGGTCGGATATCGCCGCCGAGGATAGGATGCACCAAGCGGGAGTGCTTACGAACCGGGCATCGTGACCCGGACCCGACATGAACTGAACAACGCCGCGGGCGGGAGAAGCAGTGGAGCCACCGCGGGAGAAAGAGATGGGAAGGTGCGAAACTGCGAAGACGGTCCGGACTTGGCGGCCTTTTTCGGCGATACCTTCAACGCTTCAAGTCGGGCAGTTCATCGCCGATTTTGATATCGCCATTTCCATGATTGTTTTGTGTTGAAGTTTTCTTTGTCATCGCCGCAAGACCACGAACTTCTGGAACATTTCCGACAACAGCTAGCGAAGGCCCAAGTTGAAAGACGGCCCGACTTTTCCTAGCCCACCGTCGCCGCTAGAAAAGCTGGAAAGGGAAAAGGTTGCGGCCCAATCACTCACGCTGGTTAGAGGAACTGCGCTGAAAACTACTTGGCGCAACTAACGGAATTTCTTGGCGGTCTTTTGAGTACGGTACGGTATGTTTCGATGTTGATATTCGGAACGATTGATAATGACTCCTTGTGCAAACCTCTGATTATGATTGATTTTCGAGATACATATGTACGTTATCGGAGAAAGAAGCGGACGTAAACAGAGGGAAAAGACAGGACGAGACAATCATCGGTCCGGGCTCACCGTTTGGAATTCGGGACGGTGAGGACCGCGGAGCCAAGATGTCTCGATTGAAAGTGCTTATATACGTTGGTGCAGGGTACCTAGGCAAATAATCAACACATCTATTATATCGCCCCCATGGTATGTTTGCAGGTCGGCTTGTTTTGAGTTCGTGATGAGGTAGGATAATCGCGATTTGATCTCAGATCTGTCGCGGTTATGTGCCTGCCTTTTTCACCCGCATGCGTGTCCGCATAGTATCCACGTCCGCGCCGCGTCTGTGTCCGACTAGCATCGCAGGTGAAGGAAGCATGTACATATGTGTAAGCAGGGTAAGGTACCTTTACAGCTCTTTAACCTACCTTTGGGCTTTGGCTGGCTGGGTGTCTGTGGAGGTCTAGATGGACGGCGACGTGCGTGATGTATGTGTTGGTAGCCGAGCCCGAACCAACATTCTACCCCGGGAAACTGTCATGGGATGGGGAAATCATTGCCTTTTCGTATCAGAAAGAGGTCTCTTTTCCCGGATGGTTTTCATCATCTATCTGCAAGGAGGACATACATGTCTACCTTACATATGTACCTCTACCTACATGCACATTCACCTTACATACGGACGTAGGGCTATGTGCAGAGCCGCCGACTGCAGCACTTCAATTGCTCCGTATCCGATTCCGTGCGCAACGGGTTTTTTTTTGTTTTTGCATGACATGTGCCTACCTCTACTTTAACGTCAACTGGATTCCCGGAAGTCTCTGCCCCCAAACTCAAATCTTTTCCCATCACAAGATGCCGTGAGACCAACAAGTACCAAACACCATATGACATCGCACTACCTCTAGCGGCACGGTGACACGACGCGTCCCCGGTAGTATTCTAGTAGTTCACGTAGCAGAGGTCCAGACCGTTCAGGCAGGGCAGCATCTCTCGTTCTACGTCAAGAATGCGGGGGTGGAGACCGGGCGGGGAGATCATCATGACAGGGACACAACATGTCGAACTGGTCGATCATCAGATCGGGGATTTAATTTGTTGACGAGTAGCGACAGATATTGTATTGAGGCAAGTGAAGCTGTTGGCAGCTTTGCCCTTCCGCCCTTCCTATCGATACGAGCGGCGGGGAGACTTTGGCGTTACCGTCTTATGTATGTAGCCGTTGTCAGGCTGACTTGTTGACCATGTTTTTCGTCATATTTACGCCTTGAACAATGGTTGGATGCCTCTGCCTGACGAGATGAATTTGACATGTCGATGTTTATTACCCCATTTTTTGAGCGAAAAGTAGTATGGGGAAGTGAAACATACCGTTATCCGATGGTGATCAGTTCCTTCCGTTCTATGCTATTGGGAGATGACTATGTCTTACATACATCGCAGCTTCCTCTTCCTAACGTTGCAAGTTCTTTTCTCGTTTACTTTTTCTTCCTTCCCAGTCGCTAGTTTCATTCCCCCAAAGTCAGATGCAGTCTTTTAAACTTTCCGTTAATAAAGCTTTGCTTCATGCCCATATCACAAACCGTCAAGACATCATTTATCTTACCTGCACTCCCGTCTTGACAGACACTCTAGATACCTACATTTAACATATCGTATTTTACCGGGTCCAGACACACAACATCCGCGCGCGCAAACCGGTAACAGCCGCTTACATACACGCAGCCGCCATTCACAAACGCGGGCGACCATTACAACAGCCGCGCTTCTCTTCTTACCTCGCTTACCCCTTGTACCTAATACCTCCCCCCGGGCCTCCTCCCACCCACGGTTTTGCACCCATGAAGACTCCTTCCCTACTCGCAATCACTGATGAAGAAATCTCATCCCATCCACATGACCCCGAAGGGATTTTATCCCGGCCCCTCAGAATTCAGAAGGTGGGACGGAGCCGAAGACGGCAACGGAAGGTACGGGTCACTCCGCCGTACGTACCTTACGCGCGGAGTACTGAACTAGGGGGAGCTCCTACCTGACCTGCCCGCGGGTCATTTTCGACAGATTCCTTTTTTCGGGTTCGGCCATCACACTCACTCAATGTTACAAACACCGAATACCGAGGATCAAAAAGGTTCGTTGTAATCTTGATGTGGATGACATGGGGCGAAAATCATGGGGAAACATGCGGAAGCTTGGGACGAAATATGAGGGGGGTTTAAATGAAGGGCGGGACGCATGGTAATCTATCCCACGTGTTTTTGGGTGGGACACACGATTTGCGGAGGGTCGGAGGGTCGGAGAGGACGGGGGTGGGAGGAGGGGAGAGGGGAGGAGGGGAGGAGGGGTTATATAATTCGGAGATAGATGGGAGCCTCGTTTTTCAGTTTACCGAATTTGGGAAATGCGGTGGTTTTTTTTTGTCTTCTCTTGTCTACAAATGCGTTGTTATTTCGTCGTGCACCTCCTTTCGGTTTCAGCCCGGCAAGTGAAGCTGAAGGGTTGGTTATTCCGCAAAACCTTTCAGTTCAGCCTCGGATGTGTCCTTGTGTGGAAAAGAAACGAAAGACGGCCCAAAACCAAGGCCGAATTTTCGTCCTCGACATGGGCAGTTTTCGAACACGAACGGTTACCAAACCAAACCAAACATCGAAAAGTCCAAAAAGCTGAAAGCAATTTTGATGCAAAAAAGAGAGGTGTGGTTGCAAATCCTCCTCCCCAACATGGGTGCTTTACTGGCCCTGGTATTACTAAGGTAGTCTGCGTACTAGCAGCACATCACATCATGCACAAAAAGCGTGGAGCGTGGGGGAAGATGTCACACTTCAACACCATGTCCAGTCAACATATCCATAGCCATCCTGTCGTATGGCGTGTATTAGGTCCTGTGTACACTATTTGTACATACGCCATGCGGTGCTGGTTACCTATACTGGTCGGCAACCAGTTGCGCGGGGGACCTTACAACTGATTCGCTCCAGGTCCGGGCAAAGAAGGAATAAGGGACTGTTCGTTTTAGTCGACTCGAGTATAAGATGGCCGTGTTATTAGCGGCCTGCGGTTGTGCTCATACCCGCGCCTATAATACGGGGTGTTTCTGACTCGGGGTTGAGCGAAAGAAACCGTACCTACCTAGGGAGAAGAGTGACATAAATACCTACCGTCATGTCTTGTTTCCATTAGTTAGTTAGACCTTGTCTGACGATGAGTAAAAAGGAGCCCTTCAAACTGCTTTCCAGGATGGATGGATTTGAAGAGTCTGGGGAACAAAGGGCATCCACAGAAACGGGATGGGCGTCCGGCACGCGCGATCACGAGACTCATATAGAATGCCGTTTAACTTTCTTTGACCATTTCTCTGAGACGGAGATCTCCGTGCAATTCGACCGACCGAGAGATCGAGGGCATGTTCACATTCATTCAACTGTCCCAGACAGATTAAACAGTCTATCCCCCCTGTGTCGAAGTCAAGATTGGAAGCCATGGATAGTCCAGACAGAAATGGCCCATATGATCAAAACCCACTATAGTCTTGTCTTGTGTAAGTGGCAATACAGCTTGTTCCTTGTCTGTTAGTTGTTAGTTTTGATGAACGAACGAAACGGAGGGTGCACAGTAGCTGTTACCGTCCCTTGATTCAGTTCAGTTTTCAGCTGCTTCTCATTGGGCTTGGGCTGTCATTCCGTCTCACTACGTCTAGAAAAATAAGAGCGAGAAATACCGGATTAACAGCGACTCTTTTCCGACCAACCAAAACACAGCTTCTTCCCGGATAGCATGTGGAATGGTGGTTGTCCCTGTTTTTTAAGCAGCGCACTTGACTTGACCACCTTTTTTTTTTTTTTTTTTTTTCAATGGCGCAAAAAGAAGAAACGAAAAGATAATTGGGGGGAATTTGGGGGGTGTTGACCACCACCACCTCCTCAGCGACGTTTTCTGTTTGTCCGTCGCAAGTCCGTTTGGGCATTTTACGATTATGTACCAAGCCCTGTGGTGTCGTGGTGCAGTGCAGTGCACCGAAACGTTCGGACGGCATCCCGCCGCCCGTTCAACAACACGCACGGAAGGAAGTAAACAGCGCCGGCCGTCTGGAATAGTATCCACTTCCCCGGACGGACCTGGAGTGCGATCATCAACCCCCGTCCATCTCCCCGGGGAAATTGGGAGGGACCCATTTTGAAAGTCAGGAACGCCAGGAACATCAGGAAGCGTCTAGATTCGTGATAGAGTCGTTCGTGAGGAGAGCAAACATGGGGTGACTTTTGAGCCCTCTTCACCACTTCATCACACGAAGGCTGTTGTCGTCCGTCTGTCTTCGCTTCCAGACTGCCGGGTATGATTTTCTCTAGGGATGAGCCTAATTGGGCGAAGTCTTCATCTTGTCGACGACAAGGCTGGAAGTCTTATGAGATGCAACAGGTCGCTTTGCACAAAGTTTGCTTTTGATCGAATGCCGCCTCTCGTTTCATGAGGCACGCAGGGCGGCCACGCAGGGCACGCTTGAATCTTGATCGCCGTTACCGTCTCTCTGGAAGCGAGAGGAGGCAGGGCAGGGCAGGGCAGGGCAGGGCAGGGCAGGGCAGGGCAGGGCAGGGCAGGGCAGGGCAGGGCAGTAAGGCAGTAAGGCAGGTCATTTTGCCCTCAGGGGCAGAACGAATCTCCACAGACGTAATCGGCTGGCTTGAGATTGCAGCATTTCGAATCCGGACATGACCGTTGGGACGTACGAAAGGCATGGTGGTGAGGAGGACTGAAGGCCGACCCTCAGCTGTCCCCAGTAGCCAATATCCCTATCCCTGGACCGTTATGATGAGACTGGTGCTCACGTGCCGAGCAACGAAAATGCCTCGATCCCAGGCAACTCCATGGTTGCAGGGTTTTACGGGTATTCAAATATCCACCCGCAGGATTACGGAGATCCACAAAAACCCCGAGGCTAGAATGTGATGCCGGCTGCGAATGACCCAATGCCATGGTGTCGAGAGAACTGTTACATCACCCACTGTAACAGAACTTACAGAAGGCGTGGAGAAGGCAATACCGGGGAATGTAACGGCGCATAAAGCTCGTCTGCCATATCGAAGCAACGTGTTTTTAGTGTTTTTGATAACGAAAAGATAAACAGCGAGAACGTTTCCGTCAGATGTGAGTCCTGAGGAATTGGTTTGCAGTGATGGTAGGGCGCCGTCGTATCCTCCCGCAGCCGGAGATCCGAATTTCCCTTTTCTAGTGCGTCCGCGGAAGTTGAAGTTCTGCGCCTGGCGAGTGCGATTTCACTGCAAATCATCATCGACCAGGGACACTGCTAAAGTGAATAATACAGCGTGGGGTGCATCGTCGATTCGGATGTGTCTTGTTGCACAGCGCAAAGAAAACAAGTGATAAACAGACTCTGCAACATGTAGTATGGCTAAAGAGTGCAGGTCCAGAAGCTGGACTGATTTCTTGGTCAAGACTCAAGACATGATGGGTGTAACCGACGTTCCTAGGCAACTCCAGGCTTCTCCCTCGATGTCATTGTCGAAACGTGGCTGGCCCAGAAGCGTATGGCATCTTTTTGGTCTTTGGCAGGACGGCATCGTGATGGTGGCTCGATGGCCAACTGTTGTCCAGTGAGAAGAGGCTGATATGGCAACTGACCAACTCCCCGCATATGAGATATTACTGGAACTGGCAGTACAAATCAGACGGGAGGTTTCTCATGCCATTGACTTGCCACGAATGTGCTCAGCGGACGGATGGTCCCCAACAAGCCGTACCAACAGAAGAGGGCCGGCCGTCCGCATGCGCCTTTGCGTCCTCTTCCATTCGAAAGACACATCGTGAGGCCGAATGTTTTGTTTAGCTACGGACGGGTAGGCGAGGTGTGTGGGTTGTTGTTGACCGCGGCAAACGGAGCCGCCTGCTCCCTGTGATGAGGATGAAATCACGAGGCCAGCTCAGGGAGGGGCAAACTGCGCTGCCCTTGCTGCCCTTGCTTCCAACCAGACGCCGTCACAATCACAGCCGTGTCAGCGCTCTGGATGGCTTCCCGCTGTCGATTCGATCACAGGCCCTGGTGCCCGTTGTTCCATTTCCATTGTTGGCCGGCGGGGTGACCCTATTTCAGGCTTTGAGAGTCGACGGCAGTGCCGGATGGTCCCAATCTTGTCAATCTCTGGCGGTCTCGTGTGCGTCTCTGTTGGTTGTTCCATGTCGCCGACTTGCCCTGGGTGGCCGGAAGCAGTCATGGAACAGTCGAAGCCTTCATTTGCAAAGGCATTGACGGGGCAATTGACGATGAGGACTCGTGATCAACTGCCGTGGGTTGTTAAAATGGCACTGAGTGCAGGCATCGCAAGCAGGCATCGCTGGCAGATTGCAATGCGGGCCAAGGAACGATCTGTAACATTGGGCGACAGGTGTCAGGCACCCGCTGCCATCAGGAACAGAAAGCAGGTTTGACACTTGGCAGGTCCCTGGTCCTGAGCACTGACCACTCACAGCTCCCAGGAACGGTTCAGCATGCTGAGGTTCGAGAGTCAGCGTGGCGATTTGCGGGGAAGAAGGCCTGGCCTTTTCCAGCTTCGAGGCCACCCGAGCACCTGACTTTGACTTGACGGCGGCAAGGCTTCCAGGCTGTGCACCAGTTTTGAAAGGGTCCGTTTTGTTGCACCTGACCTGACGTCCAATGTGCTGATGATGTTGGTGAGAATGAAACCTGGATTTCCGGGAGATCTCCCCGAGAAGGCCAACTCATCGTGAGGGATGGCAACCCATTTGGGAGAAGAGTTCCCATTCCAGCATCGTGGTGGTCGCCCAAAGTAACCCATCATTCCAGTTGAGGCACTCTGCTAGAAGACCGTCGACATGCCCGTCTCTGGCATTTGCGGCGTCCCTGGGGCCTGAGCAGCCGACCGTTTGCGACACACAGGCACGCATGATTCAAACCGTGGGCTGGGGCCGAAAATGATCCCGAAACCCCACAGGCGCGTTAATATCCCAATTGGTCTAGACTTGGATTGTAGACTAAGCCTTATGCGGTATGTATCTCAATAGATGCTACCTTTTCAGGAAATCGAGGCCGTTCAGCCCCACAGACCGCGGAACGTCCATCACCAGACTGGACTTGTACAGTTTGGGCATGTCATTTCCACTATGACGCCCTGAGACGGTCGTGTCAAACTATGTTGATCTCGAGTCCGTGATGCTGTTTTTGAAGGGATGGTCGCGACGATGCACCTCATCACAAGGCAACTTGCCCTGCCTGACATGTGGAGTTTTGGCTGTGATTTTCGTCCGTTCTGACTTTTGACTGAATTGACTGAAAGCGTGAAATCGTGGGTGAGCACGGGGGCAGCAGAAAACGGATGACAGTGCAAGGGTTGAGACCCGGTACTTTACGATTACAAAAGTGATGCACCGGTCAATTACCCGTTTCGGTTGGCTTACTTTCACGGGGGAGTACCGCGTACCGCTCCGTACCCACGTACCGTAACCCCCCGCCGCTACCACCCACCACCACCCTCCAATTCGGCCCTCCATTACGACCTGGAGCCACCAAGGGGTCGCCGGTACGTATTGTTTGTACCTGTACTGTAACCGACAACACACTTAAGCAAGGGACAAGGGGCCGAGTGTGGACGGTACGGTATTGAACCAATTGGCCTCGTTCACCGCGTCTTGTGAGCGAGTGGGTGGCCCAGGGCCCCGTTCGGTCCCATCCCGCGCTCCAGTGCCAGCACAAGAAGCAAAGTGGATGAGGGACTGACAGTACGTACCGAAATACAAGCAGGAGAAGACCAGGACAGGGCAGTGGAAACAGCGAGCAGTCACGGTCGGCCTGGGCCTCCGCTTCGATTGACTTTGACGTCCACCCCTTCCTTGCCAACCACTGCAGTACAATTAGACATCAATATCCTGTCCCCCACCACGGTCCGAATCCCTCTTCTGTTCGATCTTCTCGTCTTTTGTCACCAACTCCCGTCCAACACCAACACATAACAACAAGTTACCACCCACACCACGCATTGGTCTCCGACACGCCGACTCCGACAGCATCTCAGTAATTACGAATTGCTGCGACTCTCACCACAAACCCGCCACTGCGCTTGGTATCTGTGGAACTTTGAAGGAAGCCGACGACGACGACATCAACGATCTCGACGACAACGCTTTCAACGATCACGCGAGACATCTGAGGGAATAAAGGGACGCAATAGAGGAGGACTCCGACTTGCATTGAAGCGACTCCTGCGCCAACACCCGCACTACTGTACCTTTCGTCGCCGACATAACAGACCCACCACAGCCGGCCACGACGTCGAAAAAAGCGGGCACTCCCAAGCGAAGAGATTTACACTTTTAGGACATCCGGTCCCCGAACCCGTCGACGACAACGACAACAACAAGAAGCAATTCCATACCAGATCTCAATTGTCATCCGACACTTGCTGCGGAGCCATCTCAACTTGGGTCCACTTTCGGTGCAGAGCAGATCCTGATTCCACAACCACTCCAGGATCGCATCCGCTGAAAGCAACCGTGAATCCAACTTCACAACCAAACCGCCTCGACAGAGACAATAAACCAAAAGCCGCACCAAATCCCCAGTCACAGGCTCGACTTTCGCGGTCGTTTTCGCGAAGTTAGCCGTCACCATTCGCCTTAGTTGCATTTGTGCGCCTGCTTGGACCCAGCGAGCAGCCCTACCCTCATCATGCCTTTGTCATTAGAGACGCCCGTCCTGCAGGTCGACGCCAATGTCATCCATAAGGTCGACACTACCAACCCCGCCAACCTGTTTAGCATGTGGACAGGTACGAGCCCAGTCTCCTGACTCCTGCCCTTTATCTCCCCGCATGGCGCCACCCCCGCGCCCCAGTAGCAACTGCTAACCTTGGACTCGTCTCCCTCTCTCCAGTCTTTGCCCGCTGCCGTGACTCCGTTCACCAAGGCCGTCGCCTTGAAAACCTGAGTTGGCGCCTCTGGAACCGCGAGACATTCTGCTGTGAAAGCGAAGTCGCCGACATCGAGTCCTCCGCTACCTGCCAGCCTCAGGACATTCAGAGGTATCCGGGTGGCGGCGAGGACATGCCCCAACTGTCCGGTAGTGTTGATTCAGCTTTGGACGAGGAAGCCGTTGACTTTGGCAACGATACCGACGCCGAGCCTCTTGAGTACCTCCGCCCCCGGATACAACGGCAAGACTCGTGCGCCAGCACCCGCAGCCGTGGTCGTGAGCGTCACATCACCTCCGGCGATCTCGAGAAGATGGTCGTTTCCATCATTGAGGCCAAGACGCCTCTGAACGCTCCCCTCCCGAGCATCACTCTCGCCCCAGCTCCCGTCGAGGAGACCAAGCCTGCGCCTGTCTTGCACCAGCTCGAGCGGTCGGGGTCGACTACGACAGAGTCTTCCTGCAACACCTCTGAGACCCCCTCCATGGAGTCGCTACAGAACGCTGCATCTCCCCAAACCGCCCCTCAGCTACGACCCACCATCATCACCCGTGGCTTCTCTGTCTCTCCCTCTCAACTTCCCATCATTCAACATGCTTCTGCCCATGCTTCTCGCCAGCCCTCTCCGAGCGTGATTCCCGAGCCTACCGCCGCTCCTGCTGCCAAGCCTGTCCAGCCTAAGAAGCAACAGGCCCGCTTTGCATTGGGCGCGTCCAACTCTGGCGACGATTCTTACACTGACCGCGAGCAGAGCTTCGACCATAGGAAGCAGCAGATTCCTCTTCCGCCTAAGAAGAAGATGTTCCAGGTCGGCAGGGGATCATCCGAGGAGGAGGAATCCCCAAGGGACCTGAAGAGGACAGGTGCCCTTAGCAAGCAAGTCGTCATCCAGGACAGCTCGGCCATTAGCGACGAATCTGATAGCGACTATGTCGACGAGAGCGCCATTGATGACGATGATGACTCGTCGGACTGGGAGGATTCGGTTGAGGAGAGCGGAAAGTCGAGCGTGGATGACAAGTTCAACTTCCAGCGCGTCGACTCCAAGGTCAACCTTACTTCTCGGCGATCGCTCATCACCCTGATGCTGCACAACAACACCCGGGCGCAGAAGCTTGGCAACATCGCCTCGCAATCCACTTCGGCTATCCCGCGTGCCCGCACCCAGCTCAACGGACCTTCTGTGGTTCCTTCGCCGAACGACTCCGACGAAGCGCCGTTGATGATGAGAGGCAAGCGTGCTCCTCCTATGCGTCCCATCAACGAGATTCCTAGGTCTGTCGCCCAGCCCATCAACGCGGTTGCCACCGGCATCCACCACCAAGCTTGCCTGTCTCCTCGTACCACGCGGCGTAACATGCTTGCCACCGAGCTTACAGAGTCTCTTCGCCGCAACCTGCTCTGGGAGAGATCCCACAAGAACTCGACGGCCAGTGCGGTGCTCAAGCGTCGCCACACTTCTCAGGATGTTGCCAACCTCAAGCAGTATCCGGAGCGTGCCTGCATGAAGGACGACAACGACAAGGAGCGTTGGGACCAATACTTCAACAAGAACGCCTATAGCGGCTATCACGCACAGGGATGGTAAACATTTGTTACCATCCTACATCACTTATGCACATACCTCAACACAACAAAAGATACCCTTGGGGCCCATTAACTGGGTAACCCAATTGGCAGACCGGTTCGGCTGCCGTGTACACTTGATTCCAGCATTGGGTGCGACACACATTAACGAACATCACTGCATGACCCGGCCGGCGTTTGATTGTTTTTGATTTTCTTTGGGCTCGCGCACTGTACGCATGAGTTTGGCCTTAATATTCATGGTGGATCTGGGTCAAATGGTTTTTCACGGGTGGACAGCCTTCGGGATTACAGGCTGGCGTGAAACGGCCGATGTTTACAATGATGGCATCACTGCCCTGGGTTCATCAAACGGAATTGGGGGGGAATGGGGACAGGCGGGCTACTTATTATCATGCATCGGTTGCGGGCTTTTGAAATCAAGTTTTCTTTTTCTCTTTTCACATCTGGCAACATTGAACGGCGTTTCTACTTTCTCTCTCATCACCATGATACCAAAGTCCTTGCATTTGCCGGGGTGTTTCTTGTCTGTCCTTCGCGGTCCGATGCAAAATGCAGACCGCTTCTCACAAAACTTGTTACCTTTCACATGTTTCACACTAGTGACTTCCCTTGATGACATATGGCGTGGCATCGCAGGCCTTCTTCTCGCATGGATTGGGGGGGTGGAACAACAAAAACGAAACAGCTGCTGGCTGCGTGTACGATACTTTTTACTTCTGAAAAGGGCTGATCGGTCAGGGCGCTGCGCTACGCTACGGACAAATCCTTCCGCGTGGTTCGCGCTTCCGCCCAATCTTTTCTTGACAGCAGAGCAGGCTAGCGTCTAGCGGAATGCAGGTTGCGAGACGGAAAACAAAAAGGAGAAAGCGAGCGAGCGAGCGAGCAAAACAAAACGCGAAAAAGGCGAATTTTCATGACAGTTCAAGTGTCTACACAAAACGGATAGTGATATTTCATAATGGCGGCTGGTAATGCAAGGACAAAACAAAATGGCGGCGGCGGATGCCATAACGAGCCTCGGGCCGAGTACACCGAAACTGCATACTTATCAAAACCTCTTGTGAGCCAAAAACGATTGCAGAAGGGGCGGCGGAAAATCGTCGGCATCATTGGCATCATATCATGTACTTTGTTTACGTACTACTATGTACCTAATGATAATCGCTAATTCTTGGCTGCCGACTGAATACATATCCATCTTCAACATGGAGAAACCATTTCTTGCTCAATCCCACCCAGCAGCTTGATATGATCACCAAGATTTACATTTCTTCAATCTTGGAAAGGTTTTACGATCTTTGATCTCCAATGCGGGGAAAAGTGGGAAGAAGTGGAAAAGATGAGACAAGATCTCCCCTCACCAAACATGGCATTTTTTCATCCGAAAGAGACGTTGGAGCCGGAACCCGATCTTTCTATCCGATATTCTCCGGGTCTTTTTCGGGGCTTCCAAGTTTCTTTTACCCAGGTTTACCTACCCCATTGATTTACGGTCATGCCGACCAGATATTCCAGATGGATCTTCATCCATTTACGTAGTCTCGGTATGTAGTGTAGTGCGCTGCTGCTTGGCCTTTTGGGAATCTCAATTACCCCACGGGGTTTTGGTTTTGGTTTTGTTTTGTGGACAATCAGGGATACAAGGGGGGAGCGGGCGGACCTGAGGTTCGGCCGGTCGGATACATAGTCTCTGTTGTTGTTGGAATTCTCTCGTCGTCGCGATCGCGAACCGAAGTGATTGATGGGCGGGATGAAGGTGAGGGGAGATAGATGGCTTGGAGGGGAGAGGACACGAACAAGACCGGAAGATAGGGAGAAAATGGCAATGTGAACGAACTACGTACTGGTATCATTTACCATCGCCGCTAACTAGCGACTGCGAACGGACCGGACGCAGATTCACCTAGAGCCCTCATCTCACACGAAGGGAGGGCTCGGAGGCTGATAGAGGGAGGGTCGCGAAGGACGTCATGCCCAACCGTCCCCGTAGCGCATCCAAAATCGCAGACAAAACAAACACTCACACCGTTATGAGGCTAGACTTCCAACTTGTGCATTCTAGAGGGAGGGCTCACCGCCTACATAGTAAGGTAACTTCCCGCGACATTCCGACGCAAACCCGCACACAAGATCTCGGGATACCGTTTTCTGTTGGTGCCGCATTTTGGTCTGTTGGGTGATCGACGGCAAACTACCCTTTTCCAAGTAGACCAAGATGATAGTGCGAGGGTTAGTGACAAGTGAAAACAAAAGTTCCAGACATGACAATCGGCCCGCTGTTTGGACTTGGGAAGAAAATTTACCAGCTCCGCGGAGGAGGGTATAGCCTGTAAGATGGCTGCTGAAGATTACCGGGGCCGGTATTTTTCGTAATTTTGAAAGGATACGGTGAAATACCGGTGCCGGTCACCGGGATGCGAAAAACTTCCCGTCTTGCTGCTGCTTCCTGCAGGCACTTTTTACAGGTCCGAATTGCAGCAGAGGCCGGATGACAGATTACAACGAACGGCATCTTGCAATCCCCTGACTTCCATGTCCTTGACAGATATCGATTTCCCGAACGAATGCAAAAGTCAAGAGATCTAAAATGTCAAAGAACAGTCACGAACCGCTTGACCGCCCGCATCACCACTATAATCAATCACCAGACTGAAAGGACGGACCGGTTATGATGTAATTAAATGCGCCTCGCTATCATCCCATTTCGCATCGCTCATGTGTAGTGTACTTACCCCAACTTCACATGCCTCGAGAACTCCAAAAATTCTTCATCCGATGATTTTAGAAGACGGAGAGCAACGACAGACACCCTTTCGTTCTTTCCTTTGTTCTTGAGCAGCACGCGCAGTTAGACACGGGCACTTTTTCGAAAGGGCCAAAAACCGCCGGATTCATCATGGCTGGATGCTCCTCTTTCATTCACGTGTATGTGCAAAGGCGCAGTCCATCCCGTCCTCCCAAATATGATGATGACGACGGAGAAGATGCCCCATTTGAACCCGACGGTGTTTCCTCCGAACGAAATGGCCTTCGGGAACGGATGACTTTAACATTCTAAGAACCTTGGATCGATCGCGCTGTTGGCGCGGGGGGAGGGTAAAAATGAATGGTCACATGGCATAGGTAAGTTCGGATGTTGTGGACCTATTAAACTTTCCAAGGTAGGTAATTACCGGGTGGATTTGATGAAGCCATCCAGTTACCAAGCACCGGTCTGGTATCATTGAAATGGTAGGAGGAGAAGCATGGAGGCGACGATGCAGCTTCGAGGCAGATTGTGCCGTCCATGCTTAACCCTAACCCCACAGTCGTCTCTGCACGTTCATGTAAGTGGATGTACCTTCGTACCTCCGTTTCTTCGACTTTAGGTCGAATTCGGGGACTCGAAGCTGCACTTTATTGACCTAGATATCATTTAAGTAAACTATTTCGCAGGCGAGCATCTCCGCTTACCCACCATTCCACGAGTTTTTGTATAGCCAAGTTCGAGCTCACTGTGCCATCGGACCCTCCCCCTTTATATTCCCCTTTGTCACATACACCCATCACCACTTCCTTCCACCTGACAACAAGCCAAACACATCGCACCTTGCAATCCAAGAGCCCCCTTTACATGTGTAAGGTACTTAATCTGATCAGTAGGTAACCACTTACCAACCCCCACCTTTTACCAAGTGGAAAGAAACCAACCGCAACAACAAGGGCATGCTAGGTAGATGGCGCCGCCTCGGCGGCCTCGCAAGGCACCCCAACAACTCGTCCGTTGCCGGTCCCTTTCCCCTGGGACTTTCATGCTGAGTGGGATCTGGGGGAACATCATCAAAGGACGATACACACATACTATGGGAGGTCTAGACCTTTTCCGGTCTTTGTTTACATACTGCGGAAAACACTTTCGGAATTCGGTTCACGTGTGCCGACCGTCAGTCATCAAATCCCGACCAACCGGCGCGTAACCTGGGGGCCGGAGCGGGACCGTGACAAAGGGAGCAAGGCGGTTGGTTGTCCCTAGGTATCTATATGTATGAAGAGGTCGTGACAGTACAGTGCTAAAAGAGTGGATGAGAGGTGAGTGAGGTGTTCAATGAAAAGAACAATGTCTAGAGGTAGTGTTTGTGATGAGGCTCGTGAGGTGTTGTATGGACAGTGAGTGTGTATAAGTGGGAGGGGAAAATATTTGCTTCGAAGAAAGCCGAAACTCCTCTTACATGGAGGATTAGAGTAGGTAATGCAGGAAATTTAGAAGTAAATGGTCATTGGTTTAATTTACTTACACCTGTGACAACTTAATCATGCAGCAAACTCAGAAGACTGTTTGGTGCCAGGCCTGCCTTTGTCTCTCCCGTCGCTGTAAGTCAATGGAAATCACCTCAACAGACCGTTTCTTGGTTCCGTCGGGCAGCGAACAAACTTTGTTTCCGCATCTTCACATCTTCCGTTTTCAGGGTAGGGGTTTCCGCGCGCCGTCAAAGGAAGCAGTTTAATCTCAATCTCGCCCGCCCAGTTCAAGTACATACATATCTGTAGCAGAGTACCTAACATGACAAGTGAGTGGACCAGACCGAGGCCGTGACCTTTCTTCGTTCTTCACTTAAGGTTGGTTTCTTTCTTTGAATACAACTACCCCTTTCCCCAGATCATCAACCCCGGGAAAGAAGTTGAAAGACAGTCAAGACAAGACTTTACTTTACCCCTTTCGCTTTGACACTCAACCGAACATGATACTTGGCGACTGGGATTCAAAGGTTGAATCATATGCCATGTGTTAGTTGCGTTAGAGAACTTCCCGAGGTCTCTTCCGTTTGACGAGTCAGCCCCCCACGAAGAACGATTAGGTAGATCATGGCCATATCGCCTGTCATTGAAACGTGAAACGTGAAAGCCCACGCACACACGGCACCCACGTGGGGATCCGCTGGGAAGCAAGGAAACAAAACATCTTTGACATATGATCATCGGCTAACTTTAAGGCATGCAGTTTTGCGAAGAAGGGAAGGATAAGTGCCGAAAGCGGTCAGCTTGACTTCCGAGCAAGTTCATCCGTGTCTTCAACACCCAACATACAAGTCATGTGTTGGCTTTGAAGCAATGTTTTCTTCTAAACATTAACCCGTGACGGTAGACATCGAGATGAGATGCGAAAAGGGGCACACATTCACATCTCGATGTCTTACCGACCTTGTGCTGAATCAGGAAGGAGGAGAGAGGCCTTTGTGAAGTGTGTTGATGGACGAGCAATTCCCGTCTTTTTTTTTCCTTTGAGGTACACAGGGAGTCAGGCATAGCGGCAACTTGCGATGCCAGTCCAGTGTTACGGAGCCTACGAAGCAACAAGCAAAGGTTTGGAAAGCCAAGACGAAACGGTCCTGCGTCCCGAACCGAGAGGTTCGCAATGTGGATCTTGTAACATGTGAAAAGTGAAAAGTGTCCGGGAGCGTGTCTGCGTGTGTGAGGTTTAGGTCTAGGCTTATTTCGCACTTAGTCTGCCCGTGAAATTTGAAGCCAGGGCGTACCGAAGGAAAAAATAAAAAACAATAAAATATAAAAAAAATGAAAC
Organism: Neurospora sp. FGSC 26637; assembly: GCA_009804845.1. Taxonomy (NCBI): domain Eukaryota; kingdom Fungi; phylum Ascomycota; class Sordariomycetes; order Sordariales; family Sordariaceae; genus Neurospora; species Neurospora sp. FGSC 26637. The sequence continues at coordinate 55,575 of RAOC01000063.1, forward strand.
GTGCAAAGAAGGTATCGAAAAGTACCGCCTTTCACGAGCCAGATGGCGATCCGATCCAAAGCTCAAAGTGGATGAAGCACGCACAAGCCATGCCACATGGCTTTGTCCATCCGTGGTTGTTGTCCGTGTCCATGTCCGTCCGCTGTCCCTGGCGTGTGCCTGGCTCGTCTCGTTGGCGATGGAGATGACTCGAGTTGAAACACACCGTTCCGTCAGTTTTAGCTGGTCCCGCCCGGAAAGGGGCATATCCATCCATATCGCAGCTCTTCGTTGGCTTTGTCATTGGAAAAAAAAAAAAGGTCCGGATGCTTCAGACTGGATGGATCTAAAGCCGAACGAACCCTTGCCTTGGCTTGTGACACGAGACTCCAGATGAGGTGGCTAGACTCAGAATCACCCTAAAACGGATGACCCGAAATAAGGGGCGCAGGTGGGACCTCCTTGGGTGTGTCTTGGAATTCTTCTGGAAGGTTTCCAAACCCGGAACTTGGGAAGTGTTTCGTCTTTGTAATCTCGGGATGAGGCGGGACGTTGGGGACGTTGGCCGAGGCACCGCCGCAGTTGCACACCTCCGGGATACGTACCAGTACATACGACCCGGAGTGCGGGGGCGAACTACCGTCAGTGATATTGAATGGACGGTTCAATGCCGACGTTGACCGAAGAGTGACTCTGACACTTGACAAACAGCCTTGTGGATGCCGTGAGGTGGCTTTCTTTTGGTGTTTGATATTGCGTCGGTTTTACTAATGAATGCTGCCCAACGGTTGTTGTTGTTGGAACATATAGCCGCAATTGACGACAAAAAGGTGAAGCAGACGGTGTCATTCTTTCCCGTCTTGACCTACCTCTCGGTGTGGGTTTGCGGTGCGCTGGCAGGCTGACTTTTTGATATTTGTTGGTCACGGTACCCAACCTTTTCGGAGCCTCAGCAACGTATCATGTATGAAGAAGTGGCTGATGTTTGTTTCCATTTCCTCGGAGCAACATACAAGCGGGCCAATGACGTCTTTGAGATTGTTGAGAAACGAAGAATCCTTCGGCGACAGCTCCGATCGGAGGCTCTTAAATTCTGGTGGTTCGTTTCCTCTTGGCTGGTAAAGAAGTTGCAGATTTCTTGGATGCTACCCTTGCTTGGAGCTTGCCTCTGTTGGGAGTGTCGAGTTCCATGTGGCTGGGTAAACTGGAATCTTGGCGACGACGGAGATATTTGTCGTGGGATGGGGGAGAGTGATGCTGAACTGCAGAGATTTCCCCTCTTCCCTTCCTGTTTGGACACTCTCATGTATCATGATGATGAAGGTGATGGTGGTTGGGAAACAGTCCGAGTCTGCCTCATCCCACCGACTCCGCACGTCCCCGTCGCCGGCCGCCAGTGTTTGAAGTCGGCCATGAAAATTTTACAACCGTCGCGACCCATTTTCGTACATGAATCAAAGGAGCTGAAGGAGGTGATGGAAAGGTGGTGATGGAAAGTCGGTGAACAAGCCGGGCCGGCATTACTACCTACAAGGGATTACCTAAACAGTTGCGCCTAACAGCCCCTCTTTCCATGCGGGGCTCTTCGCTGTGGTGTCGCTGTCGCGCATGTCGCATAGCGCAGGCTAGCATTAGCTTAGCAGTAGCCACGGGAGGCTAATGCACTGCGGGCACCTACGATCCAACCGGACGACACCGAACCTCACGTCTGATGAGTTGTTAACGGTCAATTCAAGGCACGGCCGAGATAGCGCCCGGTTGGACATTTGCCATGAGGTTAAACATTCAATATTTCGTACGATTAAATCATTTTTTTAATTCTTCTCTTTTTTCTCTTCACATTTTTCAACATCAAGGCACCACCCCCGTCAGCCCTCCGTTCACCACCAGGCGATGGCGCCGTTACATCACACCGCGGCTACGATACGTATCTCCGGAGCCGCTTGTCTGTGATTCTCGCCCTGGAACCTGGCCATTCCAATTCGTTATCCCGGACCTTGGACGTCACCAAGGTCACGAATATGATGTGATCAACGGGCCGACATCGAATCCTCCGGCCGGATGATGATGTGATCTTCAGGTTCGGTTTATCTGATTTGACCTCAAGTAGGGCTGAGATATAATATGTTTCTCGACGACTATCAACATCAAACCACGGATCAATGCGGTCGTCGTGGCTCGACATCCATTGGTAGCCCTGGCATCATCGACTTGCTTCTGGCCAGCCCAAGTTCATGTTGTGCGCTTGTAGCTGACAGTATCTTAAGACACCCTTCCCACTGCGCTACACTCTACACTTAACATTGTCCAAATATCTATACCACACCAAACTCACCGACTCTTCTTGTTGGCATCAACATTCATGCACCGGACGCACTTTCACCGCACAGTTGGTCGAGGTAGCCAACGGAGAGCAAAGTTGCCGTCTTGGTTTGCGCAACAAATTCCCCCCAGCGCGGGTTTACATCCGCCCTTGATGTCACGATACCTACCTACCTTTCGGGCCGTTCTCAACCAGGAAACATGAGTCCCAAATCATACGGTTCGCAACTGCAGTATCACTGGAATCACAGACAGGTTGACGCTGATATCGATTCACTCACAAAACCGTTTCCGGAATGGCAGACGACTTATTCATGATTTCCAAGCCAGCCACGGCTCGTATTCAGTCAACAAACCCCGTTGTCATTTTCATCGTTTCCGATGCTGTTTACACCCTCCAGTTGAGCTTTGAAACTTGAGCCAATCACTCATATTCTTTCCGCCCTCCATTTCACAGCTACATACATATTACACTTTCGAAATACTGTACGCATTTCACACGGCTTCCATCCAGCTGTCAGGCCAGTGGAAGCTGCAAGTAATCCACTTCATCCCGCTTCAAAGCTACCATCCAAAAGCTCAGTGAGACATGACAGTCCTTCATGAAAATGACAGCCTTTTGCCATTGGCTTGCCCATTACCCCTCTATCACCAAGACGTCCGTTTAACACTTGGGACCAACCACAGCCTCAGCATTGCCTTTCTCACAACTTGCGCCATTCGCTAAACTCATAGCTACCCCTCAATCCCCCCTCAAAAACCGCTGGCATCTAGACCCTTTGCCCTGCTTTAGCTTCCCGTGTTGTCATTTTTGTAAGCTGATACTAAGCCGCTCTCGGGTACGTGTCGCGGGGTGATTGAGGATGGCTGGAGCTGGAGACAAGAGATGCGAGTGCGTTTTTTGGAGAAACGGTTCGCCTGAAGCTAATACAAAGATCAGAGACTTGGAAAAGGTCGAGAATAATCACCGTTATTTATTCCCTTGTGTTTTCTGTTTCTTTTTGTTGTTCCAAATTCCGGTATTTTATCCCAGCTTCTTAGCAGTCTGTCTTTGCCATATCAGAGGAGGATAAATCCTTTACGCGCAACTGTCTAACGGAGGTAACGAACCGAAGCCATTCTTCGGCGTCGCCTAGACTTTACGTTGATGTGATTCATCCCCCTCCCAAAAGACACCCCGTTTCCCGCTTTCCACCATCCGTCTCCATATGCTTGGTTTCCTCCTCTTCCCACAACGAAACGGAAGAACCGTCAAACGCCCAGGGAAACGGGAGGATGAGAAGCGGTGGTTCTAGACAAGATGACCCCCGCGGCCAACTGTCCCTACCGAATCTGTATGCATTTCTTTTTACACTTCCCCTCCCATCATCCTGTCGTACAAATAATGAGAAAATACAAGAACGTTTTATTTCGCCCTGCTGGCTCCACTACCGGCACCCGTGGCTTTTTCCTCATGCTTGGTGGCTTGCATACACGACGCCTCTCCAGTCCGGTGTACGTACGGGTAGTGGTAGTGGTGGTTATATTAGGTGTCCTCCGTTTTTCACGAGACGCACCTACCTAGGTATGTATCGTTCGTCTGGGTAAGGTACATGGTGAGAAACTCAACGTCCATATCGATGAACAAACATACCTAACCATTAACGTTTGTGACATTCGCTTAAAAACCTCGTCAACGTTCGTCTTATGTACAACCTCTCCTTGCTGTGGAGCTTCAGTCCGGAGATGCGCCAGAGTTACTACATACGTGGGGGATGCGATGAGTACTCCGGTAACGATAACGGCCACGCCGCGCTTTCTCTTTCGGTCATGGCCGGATCGTCAGTGTCCGATGGTGGTTTGGTATCTACGTCTATGTTCGGGTCCCCATAGGTTTGGAGGGTCCGGCCCGGTCCAGTCCGATTGCCGGCCTCCAAGGCCCATCGGTGATCGCCAGGCCTGGTCGGTGGAGGTCGGTAGTGGAGCTGGGGTTCCACGGGGTTTGGGGGCCGTGAGCGCCGGTAGATGCCGGTGGAGGCCGGTAGACGCCGGTGAAGGGGCCGGGGATGGGGTGTCTTCTGTGTATATCCCGATACGTATTTTGGTAAGTTGTAAGACCCATGTAAGAATGTCACGGTGGGATATAAACTGATAGGTAAATAGGTACCGGCCATGTATTTCTAATGATTCTATCAAGGGGGGGATCGTATACCCTAACCCTGGCCTTTATACTTCTCTCCAACATGATTCCCTAGCTTTCTAACAGTTCCTTTCTGTCTACCCCCCCCCTTCTTCCCTCTCTTTCAATATCCTGGGTTTCCCTCATCAAACATGGTTCTTATTGTAACTTCTAGGTGTCTCCGGACACGGAATAACATAATTTTCAACGTGTTCTAGCCTTATGTACTAACACAATCACCGAGTGTCTGCCATGGACTTGACTGTATGGAGATAACTTGGAGTCATGTTATACTACCTACTTGACCCAGCTTGGGCACCTCCGTGACTCTTTTACAAGTCGAAGGAGAAAAAAAAACAGCAAAGGAAAACTCTAGTTCCTAGGGTCGTTTCGATGTAAAGGACGAAAGGCTCACTGACATTATGTCGTGAGGTCACATCTTGTGAAACTCAAAATCGGACATTAGGCAGATATTAATACGTGCAACACAGAGCATTAAGATCCCCGGGGAATTGGGGTGGGGGGAGGGTCTCACGTTCAAGGGTTGGAATCGCGAACTAACCCGTTTTCCATAAGAAACGAACGCTCAAAGTACATACGTATATCTTGACCCTCCATAGAATCGGTCCAAGGCATCATAAGTGATCGCTTCGCCTATCTTGATCCATCCAGCAAGTAAAGCACCTCGCTCACATTGAGGTTGACAGGTATGTTTGCTGCATCATCCTCTACCAGAGGCCGTTACCCTATCGCTTATCTAATCTAGGTAGTAGCTGGTAGAAGCTGAAAGAAAGGAAGATATAAGAGAGATCGATCTTAACCTTTTCCTCCGGAATTGACTCCCTCCCTCCCTCTCAGTACAACAGATTAGTACGGATGGATGGATGTTTACGGCTATTATGCTCCTCTATCTAGGTAGAAGTAGCTACGGTACCTCCAGCAGACAGGGTCTTTTTAAGATGGCATATCCAAGCTAAGTATCCCAATGCAACCGACGTTTCTTGGACTCCAAAGGGGGAAAAAAACGATCAGCGATGTATATATAGTTGTTTACGCCGCCCCCCTTTTTCTGCTTTTTTTCTGTTACTTAATCCGAGGCAACGCAAGAAGCATTGCTTGCCAGAGGTTTTGAATGCTCAAACCGATCAGCCTCGGTTATTGTGCCTCGGTTACAGAGGGGGAAGAAATCTAGAATAGATCCTTAGATCCCATCCTCCGGATCACCTAATCATGGAGGGTTCGCAAGGGGCACATCGACGTCAGAGGTTGGGCCCAAGCAGTTTGGTTGCTTGTCTTTGTCTTGTCTTTGTCTGAGACAACTTTTGGCGGCTCTTTTTTTTCTTGTCTTAGTCCTTGGTTCTTGAATGTGTCGTTGACAAAAACTGCGGGGTAAGTTACGGAAGATTCCATCCCCAACCACCCAGTCCCCCGGGCGTCACGCGAGACAATCCCAACTTTTTTGTGTCCAAGGCTACCTAGGATCATGGGAGAACGAGGAGGCTCAAAAGTGTTTTCGTTATCATGGTTTTCTTTCTTGGACTGGCTCGGTTATTCGGTAGTAGTTTACGGTACGGTACGGTAGGAAGTTAGGTAGGTTCGATGGAAGGGTGTCGAGGATGGTTGGACTTGGAACTCGGGACGGTCGTGATGATGGAGGGGCAGCCAGCGGCCGGGCGGATGCCACGGGACTGCTTTGATGTCGTCAATTGTCTTGAGCGGATCGAGATGGCGTCCGAAAAGGGTTCTGTCCGTTGATTTTTGACTTGGGATGAGGCATGATTTGCACTCTGCGCGGTAGGTACGACGAAAACTTTCGCATTGGTTGGTGGTTAATGGTGGTTGATGAGATGGATGGGATGTACAGGAGGAGGTTGAAGTGTGGGGAGCTCTGACGGTCATACAGAAAATGGAAGCGTCGATGCGGTTCAGGTACGCTGTAGAAGGAATTACGTGTGCAGCCTGCAAATGACATCAATCTCGATCCCAAAAATCAATCAGGGGACCCAATTCCGCACATCGTCGCGTATCCCTACTGCTGACCTGCACGTGGGTAACAGCGGAGCCTCCAACTACTTCCATCTACTTTCATTTGATTTTTTTGATTTTATCTGATTTTATTTTCTTCCATTATCAGCGTTTCCTGTCCCCACAACTAACCACCATGGCGCTGGACAGGCCCCACCTCAGATGACCAGTGACGTACTGTGCCCAATCCACCAAATCCTCCTGTTCTAGGTTCGAAATGAGCCTCTGTCGTCCAAATTAGATGCGGTGGTCACCTGGATGGAATCCTTCCAAAACGTCTGTGGAAGCGTGCTATGGTGAGACAACACCAGGAACATGCCCTCGGACAGGCCGTTAACATATCGCTACTAGTGTACCGTCTACCGGTGTTAGCTAGCTCCCAGTAACTTGGAGTATTCGGCCCGTCGTTCATTTCTAGTATCTTCTGGCATTGGAAGCTATGATTTCATGCCCCTTGGCTTCCCCGGATTTCCATTGTCTGCACCGACCTCCAGTTCATCGCACGTCTTCTTCACTATCACGAACGAGTTAAAGCCACGGACAACATGTTCACGGGGCTAGTCTCCCCAAAACTAACAAAAGCTTGGCACATCAAAGTTTCAATGTTACACAACCCGTCTCTGACAGCCTGGCATTGCGGGCCGAAGCCGCGTTTCTTTTCCCAATGTTTCCAATATCTTTATTTTCTCGATCTGGGGTTTCTTTTTACCTTGCACAAACTACTTCTGGACCTTGTTCTGTTGTGGTTCAGTTCTGCTGATGATGGGTCTGTGTGTCTCACCCAAGCCACAGCGTACCAACACCAACTCCGGGGAAGCAACGGAAATGGCAATAGTTCATCTCTGCTAACGCATGGTGATAGCTTCACCTTGTTTTCACCAGTATCAGTTCAGCCCATCAGCTCCATAACTGACGCCATTAAGCGCGCAAGGCGGGTCTGCGCTCTGCGGAGACGATTGGAGTTGAGGTTACACCAAGGAATTGATTTTGACATCGTCAATCTTTGCAAGGTGATGCTATTCCAACGGGTACTGCATATCATCGCTCGACGTCAGATTTCCATCATTAATACGTACTATATGCGAGGCTGTCAATCATGGTTCTTTGACGATCTCCCCCTTTTTGGTTGAAGTTATTGGCACCTGGGCTCCTGGAAACCGGAATGGAAGGCATACACGTGCTTGATGAGATTGGGAGATCACTGCCGTCTTGTGGAAAGAGAGCCATTCAGGCATAACTTGCAGGTCGTATATGTATCATGTATCTGCTGGAAACGGTGACAAGTCTCAGGAGAGTAATTGGCCGTGTTGATCGAAGCAATTGTTATTTTCCCCTTGACAACAGAACTGCAACAGTGTCCGGTATGAAACAAACCCCATGTCATCTCTCCGTTTCTCTTGTCCGCTTTCCTATTTCATCCTCCACGCCCCAAAAGGAATGAGAGCAATATCACAACCTCCGGCCCCGACCGTGTCCCTGGCCGTTCGGGCCCCGGCCGGGGCAGCCGGGGGTCGGGCGTCAAACAAACCCCCACATTTCAGCCAGCGGGGCATGAGCGTCCCAAACCGCCCCGGAAGCCAGGGGTTTCAGTTCCCCGGCTTTGATGACCTGTCAGGGCATCCTAGCCCGGTTTTGGTGGTCAACTAACATCTTGTCAGGGGATGTGATCAATTATCTCTACGGATACCTATTTGGCAGACAAACATTGCGATTGTATACCTGTACTGTATTTCTCTACGATGGACAAACGGTTGAGAACTTGAGAGATTGGAAGAAGCTCATTGTATTTTTCGACAAAGTATTGTTGGATATGAATACTCGTCAGAGTTTCAAAATCGGGCGTTGCAGTCAGTGTTGAACACCACGGCGCCATGATATTGACTTCAAGACAGGCCGGATGAACGAAAGCCAGGGGCACTGTTTGGGGAAAAGCAAAACATCTCCTATGACAGCTGAGGCTTGCAGCTAGTATCTGTCAAAAGTTCAGCCTACATAATTCTTATTTCTTTTTCTTGTTCCTTTCTCTTTTCTCCTTTTGTTTTTACTACCTGCATTTCGCCTTTTCTTTTTTCATTTTCCCCCTCTCCTCCAATCACAAAATTCACATGCACATTTTCGCAATTCCTTTCCCATTTTCCTTTCATTCTCCTTTAATTCCCTTCCCTGTTTATGCCATTTTCCTATTTTCCCACATCCCATGACCACCCTCAAGCCACCATTTCTGTCCCCCACCACACCACCACACCACCATTTCAATACCAAACCATACAAACCATCCACAACACCACCCCAGCTCCGTTTCTACTTCCCTTCTCCTACCCAACATCCCCCACCTATGATTATTTATCCCTCCACGTAAACCACCCGCGGGTCACCCATGGACTTATCCGTGAGCAGCGGCTACTGTGAGGCTCGTCACCCGCCCATCACCGCATCACCCCCACACTGTGCCCGAAAGATGACACCCGGGATACCTAAAAGTCTCGAAATATTGAACAACTCAGCGATTCTGAAACACTGTGAGATCATACCCTTTGGGACTTCACTGGCGCAAAGTCCGCAAACAGCCCAGCGACAGGGCAGGCCTGCAGGTTGTGAACACCACGACGACCGAGGGGACAAGAAGGGAGAGCAAACATAGGTAGCCAAGCCGGGGAATCTCAGGAGGCAAGAAACCTACCTCTGCAGACCCGGTCTGGAGTTACGGCCGCGTCTAATAAATGTTTGCTGTTGCGCTATTGCCGCGCCTATTTCAAGTTCAACATCGGCTAGGTACGCGGTTAATGCCAACGTGGAAATGATGCCATGCGCACATGTTGCTCGTACCGCTAACTCAGGGGTAAATGCGTGAAGCAATGCGGAAATAAACAAAGCCATTGGACTGAAATGGTCGTACCTTGCGTGCTGTAGGGGTCATGCGGTCTAACTTTTGGCTTCGGTCATTGCGTACATCGCATCATGTAGAAGCATGCTCCTCGCTACTAGACTGTTGGGAGATTCGCATATCGGTGCCTTACATGGATCGAACTTGGAATTTACATCGGGAATTGCGCCTACAAGACGTAAATGTAGAGAAGGCTTCTTTGGTAGCGAATGTCAATTCGATCAGCTCTCAGAGCATGATTTTCTAGGTAGTTAAACAGTGTTTTGATAACGCGTCATGACCAACGCCATAAACATGCTATGTATGCCATGCTAGTGATATGTATGAACGCAACAACACCAGAAAAACCCCATACCATCCCCTATATCCTTGCGCTGCCTTTATTTGTTGACTTTGTTAGCATCCTTCTTATTCCTATACTTCCTCCTATCCCCCCTCCTCATCAAAACCTTATCCCTCGTCCCCTTGCCTCCTTCCCAAAACCCGCCCGTCCTTTTTCGGACAACACTCCTCCCGCAAAACGCACAGTTCTCCACCCGATAATTCTGCTCCCGCGAGCACCACCCGCAAATCATCCTGTTCGCCCACTCATCCACATGATCTTCCGCTTGCTGATGACACTTGTCGCACGGATACACCTTGTTGCAGCAGCTGAACCTAAACCACCGGTACGACCGCTTGTAGTGCGCGCAGGCGCCCTTGTCGGGGAGGGGCTCGCCGGCGTGGAGACCTAGTTTTTGGTCGCGGCGCTTGGGGCCCTGGGTGGGGGGTAAGGAAGAAGAGGAGGAGGTGCTGTAGGTGAGGAATTTGACGTCGGGGATTTTAAAGGTGAAGCGCGCGTGGCATTCCCTGCACACGTTGGTGGTTGTTTCCCCCCTCACCGAAACAAAGCCCGGAGAAGGGTAGGGCGTGGAACACCGCCCGCAGGTGGGGATGAAAGAGGAGGGAAGCATGTCGGCTATGGTGCAACCGGAGAGATCGATGAAGCCGGCGCGCGTGGAGTTGGCGTGGACGAGCTCGGCGCGGAAGCGGACGCTGAAGGAGGTGGCGCATTTTTTGCATGAGGCAAGCTTTTCAATGTCGGATTTGAGCGAGGTGATGTCGTTGAAGGTTTTGCACCGGTTGCATTTGACGGAGAGTGAGAGGAGGGGTACTTGGAGCAGCTCGATGCCGTGAAGCTCGATGGAGGGGAAGGAGATGGCGGTGCCGCGCTCGGCGGTGGCGGTGGGGAGGGTGGTGCCGGGTGTGAGGGCGGAGGTGTTTCCTTCACCGTCAACTAGCTCGTAGTCATCGTCGGAATCGGTTTCGGATTCTGATTCGGAAGAGCCATCGGCGTTGACGAGCGTCCATTCCAGTGGTCTGGGAATGACATGTACATGGCCCCTTTCTCCATCTACCGCCGAAGCAACATGTTCCGCTTCCTTGGCCTCTTCATCCGCTGCTTTCTTCTTCCCCTCCTCCTCTTCCAGAGCAGCAGCAGCTTCTTTCACCTGCTCCAACTTCTGATGCGCCGCCTGCTTCGCCAAAGCATGTAGATTCGTCACCAAATAATTCAAATGGCTCGTCAGACTCATCTGCTTCTGCTCCACCGCCTTCTGCGTGAACAGCTCCTCCACCGCCTCAGCCTCGTTGGCATCAACATCATTCAACAACACCCTCAACGGCTGCAGCGGGTACAGCAGCGGAATGACCAGCTGCACCGAATGCACACTCTGCAGACCCGGCGGTAAAGTGCTCCTCCTCTTCGGATCCAGCGGCAACGTGTAGATCACGCCGTCGCTCGACTTGTGATAAAGCGGCAGTCTGCTCATCCTGGCCTCCAGCTGGCGCACCTCCTGCGCTCTCCTGGCCTTGGCTTCGGCGATCTGATCTCTCGTGAAGACCTCTAGCGGGATATACGGCCTCGGCTTCGGTTGCTCCACCGGCTTCGGCTGTTCCTCCGGCTTCTTAATAACCTCCTTCCCACCCACCCCGCTCCGCTCACCCTCCAAGTGCCTCAAATCCTTAAACACAGTAATCTTAACCGTCTCCTTCTTCTCCTCCGCCAGAAACCCTTCCAACCCTCTATCCAACGCATTCATAACCGCCAACAACGTCGTTCCTCCGCCCTTCAAGCCCTTCCCCTTCCTCTCTTCCACAAGCCGATCCCATCCCCGCTCGATATTCACCGCAAACCCGCGCGGGATATCCTTATTCCTCACCAGCAGTCTCGCCGGCTGCTGGGGATACTCCGCCGGAATCCTCAGGTCGCATTCCAGCTTCTCCAAGTCGTACGGGAAATCTGGGTCCGAGGGTTTGAGGGAGAAGACGAGGGAGGTCTCGCCCGTGCTGGAGTCGGTGGTCTCCTTGGGGCTGAAGCGTCGCTTGAGTTGGTCGATTTGGTACTCGCGCGGGGAGCGGAGCTGGCGCTCGGGGACGGGTTTGCTGGCGATGCGGGAGGGGGAGGGGGTGTGGACGGCTTGTTTGTCGCGGCGGGGGGTTGGGGAGGAGTTGGAGTCTTCGTTGCCGCTGCCGGACCCGGAGGGTTTGGGGCGGATGGGGATCATCTTTATTTCTGGGCAGGGATCCGAACTTGAAGGTGGGTGTATGTTGGGGGTGAGGAAAAGGTGAGGTTGAGGGAGAGAATGTGGTGCCGCCGGCCGTCGTCTGCGCCTGGAAGATGGTGAAAAAGAATGAAAGGTTTATGTGATTGAGAAAGAAGGACTTGTGCCAATCGACAGCTTTATTACAAGTGAGAAAGAGGATGTAAAGCAATTGCGGCGGCGGTTGGAAAGAGCTATGGGGCTTGTAGGGATTATGAATCATAATCAATCATGGACCAAATTGGATGAAGCTGAATGGAGATGCAATCGCCGCTGGAGACGCTCGGACCACTAGTGGCGAGAACTGTCCCCTTCCACACCTTTCGCAGCGCCGAAGTGCTCTTTTGACCTAGGAAAACTTGAATTTGAGGATGCGAATTAGATGAAGTTCTTGATTATTGTCGATGATAATCAATACAATTCCCTGGAGTAGCAGTTTCCTGTCATGTCGACAATTGTGTTCATGATTGAGGACAGACTTCGACTTCACGAAAGGTGGGGCAGGCTTGGCGCTTTCACGAGCTCACTTTGAGCGCACAGACCAACTGTCACGGTGAAACTCCTTCCCCTGCCAAGGTGAGGCCGGCGTGCTCTCTTTTGTTTACATCAAACGGCGGAAGACTGTCTCACAAACTCTCGGCATTGGAATATCTTTGACCTGCCCGGAGACGACATCTTAATCACCATGAAACAATGAAACATGGTTGTATCAATCCCCCGTCGACCACCTGGGCGGCCGCGTCAGATCCATTTATCCGCTTTCGCATCCAAGGGTTGCTTGCGCAGGTCCGACTCGCGCCCATGGGTTCTTACAACAAACATCTTCTGCTGCCGACGTTGACACGAGAAACGCCGGTAGATACTCCTCCTTCGAAGCTCGAGACTCACAGCTCCTTGGTCCCGATATATCCCTCTGCGTCGCCGAGACAACAGCAGTGGTGTAGCAAAAGGCCCGAATGTACGATAACGCGTCGGGTTATTGAGCGCAAGAGTCCTGCAAAGAGGTCAGTAGCAAAGGATCATGGTTATAAGAGACGATTATATTGTTCATCTGTCCGGCTATGAGAGTTAAGTTTCGTCCATCAAAGGGCATTTACCCCCACGTCTTCAAAATGTGTTTGACCAACAGAAAGCACCTCGCATCTTACAAGGGCCGAATGAGGTTTCTTCTAATATCAGATCATTTGATTGACATTCTACTTACGATTATCGTCCACTTGGCCAAGCAAGAAGCGTACTGTCGCAATGCTTTGGACAAGTTTCTGTACATGCCTCGATGTTTGACTGGTGTCAGCCTGTCGACGGAAAGGCTGGCTTGAGATATGATAATCTGCAGCATCATGGTCACAACATCACGAATGACCTTCAGTTGATATGAGTGCGCGACCTAGTATAACGAAAATCTCAACCGAGACTGACCGACATGCGATACCCACGAGCAAGGAGCATCGTGACGCGGGCACGATATCCCACTGAGTATATCGGTCAAGCTTCACCAAGCACAACCAGCACCGGGTGAAAAAGCTTGTTACCCCGAAATCACACACTCGTCTCGTATCTGAAGGTTATCACAATGTGAGGAAGGTGTCTTGGGGGATCGCACGGCATGCGCCACGCAGAAGACCTAGGCCTGGTGCTCGAATCGGATCTCCATGGCGTTTCTGTGGCTGCTTGAGATGTGTAAGTGACGGCATCTGCGTGGCGTATCCAACTTGCAGCGCGGATGTTGGTAAGATGACGGCGCAGTGTGTACCAATCGAACGCCACGAGGCTACTGGTCACAGGTACTGACTATGTCGCAACCCGAGTCTGCGGACTGCGGGCATGTTGGATGGGGAAAGCGGTAAAGGGAAAGAACGGTCGGTTGAATGGGCCGTTCCCCTCGGCCGGCTTATTGGGGCCCAACCACGGGGGCCGGCACATGTGGTCTGTCGGATGACTCGCCAGTTGTCCAGTTGTCCGCTATCGTCACTTTTGACGTTTCCGTAATGTATACTGGGAAGCCAAGGCAGACAACTTGGGGCGGGAACAAGTGTAGGCTGTCACTATCCTGCTTTGGACGTCAGAGAGCCACGATGCGCTTAGCCCGGCGGTAATTGGGCGCGGGGAGGAAGATGCGGCGCGGGTGAGCGATGACGGGGTATGATTGACCGAGATTCGCTCGACGTGGAGTAATTCTTGGATTTGCGCAATCGCATCGGCTCTTCAACGTCGTCGGTTCGGGAGAGCAGCTCGTAGGCCAGAGTGTAGGAGGTATGTATCGGTCAGCCTCCGCCGTAAAAGCACCTGCTGGATCTGGGGTTAAAGTCCGGGTCGCTTGATTCTGTATGCGGGAGGGGACGCGAGGGACTCACCGGTGATGGAAATTGATGAGTTGGCAATCATGGCCTCGGCGGGTTCAAGGCCAGATGACCACCATTTCAAGCATTTGAATCGGTTGCGTGCCCGGGTGGAAGGCAGTGAGGGTTGTAGCAATGGGTGGGTGGTGGTACTGGGCAGCCCCTCCTCTACACACCATCATGAGACGGAGATGGTGGGAGGGTCGCGCTAGATCAGCTCGCTGCCCTGGCTGCCAAAGGAGGGACGGGACGGTGGGATAAACGGGACGGCGAAGCGAGGCCATGTGATTGCGAGATTATCCAGGATTGGATGATATTTGGTGGAAAGGTGAGGTGTGGTTTTGTTTTTGCATTTTCTTGTCGTGTTGCTCGGCAATTTTGTTGTTGGAGGGAGAAATGGGTTGATATGTGTCGAGGAATTTCGGAACATAGTCGCCCAATGGCAGGTAACGACTCCAGGGTGTATCTGCCTTGTCGAGGAAGGTACGTTCTCTGTGACTGAAGTTGTCGAAGAAGGAGGAAGGAGGAAGACGCACGCCCCTCCAATTCACATCGCAGACTTATTCCACTTGTACTCTTTCTCTCTCTGTCACAATTTCCATTACAGTTGACAGCAAACGATACATCACCAAGAACAACATGTTCACGCGTTTCAGGCAGCACATCATAAATCCGCAATCGACAAGTCGAGTTTCATTCGGTATTGACAAATTGCTCACATCAAGATCCAACCTAGGGCTGCACTACTCTGCATTGCATTGCAGATGATTTTCTTCTGACTTGCCGTACATCAGGAACTCCCAAAGTGATGCTACGCCAAGTGGTCGCCTCGCGAGATCGAGAGGCTCATGGTAAATGCCCGACCGTTTTGTTTTTCTCTGACGGTGCCGTTATCGTTAAGGTACTTGGGAGGTACGATCCAGTTTGTTTCGAAAAATCATTCAAAAAAATAAATCGCCCTTTTTCGCTGAAAAATAATCTTCCCAATTTTCCTTCATTTTATTAAGTTCTCGTACCACTCCTCAACCCATCACTCCATCACTTCCCCTGACCATAAATCTCGTGGACATCCCCCATTTTACCAGCCGCCCGTCACCCACACCCTCTTCCACTTCTACCACTCCACCCGACGGCAGAGAGATAAAACAACCGAAATTCCCATCCACACCACTTATGCATTTTCTGGGTCGGAAGACAAAAGCCTTCTTTCCAGAAGACCAAGGCGGCCTTCTAATCAGGTCTCATACGGACCCTATTTGTCTCACTCACCTCAAGATCCAGCCTCTCCCCGACGTCCACATCACCCAGCCTTGACTCAGATGCCATCCATTAGCACTTGGACCCTTGTGTCTTATCTCACACGCCTTTGAAGGCCAACAAGGAACGGCAACCACCGAAAGACAGCACACGGAGACTGTGACCTCATCGTACCATATCCTCGGGAGCGAAGTCGAGCACGTGAGGATAAAGTGATCCCATCGGCCTCACTACTTGGCCCAATGTCTGCTGTTCTAGACTCGGACGACGTCAACGTAACCTCGTGAGAGGTTTCGCTACCGGAAGCGAGTGGCTTTACTATGCGATATTGTAGATCGCAAGAGGTCAAGTGGTCCCTCGCAGTCTCATACTTCCATCCCCTGCACCCGCCGCTTTCATTATATGCCTCTGTACTTCATCGCTCTCAGACGGATCCAGATCTATCTGCCTTGAGGCTTTCTTCATCTCATCTCACACCACACCTCCTACCAGTTTAGGAAGCTCGGAAGGAGCAAGCTATTACACATTCCCTCCAACGAAGACTGATCAACCTTCATACCTTCAGGAATCGAGTTACTGCTCCTCAAATATTCTACCCAAGCCCTACCACAATGACACCACATCATGTCAAATGTCCATGTTCAAACCACACCTGTGCTCAAACCTTTTAAACCAATCATACCATCACATCCAGTGACCATTTTCCACTCAAATACCAGTTGGCCGACGAGGAGTACAACTCCAACATAACAGCCGTTAGCGGAGTGAGTGAGGCACAAATAAAACAACAAACATAAGTGTTTTACAAAGAAGGCCAAATAAAGAGAGACATCCCTGATATCCAAATTGAGGCCTTCGGCAGTAGAGCTCAAGGAAGAGAAGGGAGGAAGGGGAAGGGCAACCAACGCCAGTGCACTACTACCGCTGTACTAAGCATCTTATGGGCGTTAGCATTGGATGCGGTCGAAATGGTATATCTACCCCTTTGCAGGGCGCTTGCAGTGCAATGCCGTAGAAGGTTTAACTGTGGTTCAGTTCCTGAAACGGCACTGGACTGACTCGAGGTTGAAGTTGATCCCATTTTAACAGGAAGGGCACGGGAAATATGAAAACTCCAGACTTTCTCGTCCAATTCTTCTTTATCCTCATCATGGTGACAAAGGCTTGTTGGTAGAGAGAGGTATCTAGAAGACGCTGGCAATTAAAGGTACATGTAAGCCAAGAAGGGCCTCCCTCTTCTTTTTCTCTCTTTTTGCCGTAGGCGCCGACTCCACACGCCCGAATTCCCGTACTGAGAACTCCGGGGGTCTGCGGCCCCAACGTCGGACCTCCGTAGTAGCATACTTCCTAGACCTGACTGACGCAAGCCATTCTCATAACATTTCCCATCACCTTGCTCGCGTGAAGTAGGTAGGCAGATGAAGGAGTAAATTGCATTTAATGGCGAGCAAGAAACTGAACTCGAGTTCATTTAGAAGAGCTGAACACTCACTCAGCACTACAAGCAAACAGCGTTTTACGACCCCAACTCTCTTCTTCGATGACGACTTCTTCTAGAGGAACAATAAAAGAATAACTTCAGCCTTCATTGCGTTCTCGGGACATGCTATGGGCTTTCTATATTACTCGAGTTGGGAAGCAACAAAAACCATCCAAACCATAGCGAACTCCCGTCCATTGATAACACAAAGCCCAAACGTGCAACTAACTTCATAGCGACACTGCCTCCATCATGCGAGCTAAAAGATGATTTACAACGTGACTATCACCCCTTACCTACCTTACTTACCTCTGTCTACACAAACATCATCGCCTTCTATTATCACAAAACCTTGCGTCCCAAGCATCAACTCCTTCACGGGGCCACCTAAACCCAGTGACTCAGTGATACACCATGCCACACTCCCCCTGATAGCTGTACCCAAGGAGCCTAACCATCAGCAAGATCCAAGACCCTGCTTCGGTCCGGGACAATCACTGTTGCCAAGCAAAGTCGAAAGGTTAACCACGCTACCCGCATTCACATTTGCACGTTAAAGTCTCGAATGTCTAGAACCGCTGTTATTGTCTTGAAAATAGCCTAATCTACTAATCTAACCCCATTACACCAATCCGTGTCCGTGTTCTTCCGTCAAACTGGCAAGCTTTCTCCACCTGATACGGCTGGAATTTGGAGGCTGAGGAGAGAGAGGTCTTGGAACTCTCCCAGGAGGACGTTGGTCTTGACCTTTGCTCGAGAGGCGTCTGTCTCTCCTTCTTCCACTCAAATACTCACTCCTCTGGCTTCCAAGCCAGACACGCCTAGACTTCTCTAGTGCTTGGTCTGGTCTGCTATAGCCTTCGAGCTCCCGTCCTCCTTCTCTGCTGGAACCTTTCATTCCTCCTATCAGCTTCTTCTACCTTCACATGCAGCTCGTCAGAAACTCAAGCTTGCGATCTCGAAATTAGGCCCAATATATCTGATGCTGCGGAGAAGTTGAATGCGGGATACTTGTCCATGGTAAGCTTCACAGGGCCTTTTGGTCAACTCCTGTCGGTGGAGTGGGAGCTCCAAAATATCGTGGCGAGTTGGCTTTGAGGGCTTGCCCGAACTGATCTTCGAATGGGTTATATTCCCTAGCGTAGTATGCCGAACTGTTGTTCCTTCCATTGGTAGAGGTAGGGTTCGAGGGTCTGACGGCCAACTCCATGTCTTTGGCCCTCCATTCTTGGAATGCTTGTCATTGCTTTTGAGCGTCGGGGGTCAAAGGAGGTCCAATTGCCTTCTCTTGTCTCGCTCGGGATCCTGCCGAGGCTTGTCTGGGTGAAACGTTGCTTGAGTTGGACAACAGTCCAATCGGGGTTGATGTCAGGCCCGAGTCTTGCCACTAAGATGACCTAGAGAGATGTATTAGCGACACATGATTACTTTGGAGCCTATACGGCCAGACCAGTAGAGGTGTGATCTTGAGGTAAAACCAAGGGTGGAGAGGATGGAAGGGAGGGGAGTTGTTGTAGATTGTTGTTAGTACTTACTCAGCTTGACGGTTACCGTCGTGGGCCTCCTATGGCATGGAGGAAGTGTAGGAAGCTCAAGAGGCTTCCTCGTTTGCCCCCTTGTGGGCTCAGTTTCTTGGCGTGCAGGTCCTGCCTGTCCTTGATCAATTCTTTTTCTTCTGTTCCTGGCCTTTGTTCTCGTTTTCGTTTGAGACCGTTTGAGTCCCGGCCACTGGTAGACGATTCCATCGTAGGCTTCTCCACCATCCTCCGTTTCTCCTCTTCCGAGCCTATGATCTCGACGATCACATATGGAGGTCTCAGACCCGAGCAGACAGTGGAGGGTACTTCTGCGCAGCCGCTCCGCCATGTCCTCCTCATCCTCCTGCAGCAGCAGCAGCTGCTCCGTTCCCATCGGTATCTGGGACCACGAGTGCCAAAGGATGGGGCAAATTGCTGAAATAGCTAACGTCCGGGTCCAGTTCGTAGTCCGGGGCTGGGTTGGGGAAGACGAACCGGGACGACCTCCGGTAAGACTTGGAGGAACGTTGGGATTCTGCCCGTAGCCCCTCCACAATTCCATTGATGACAGAATCACCCCAGGCGTCGGGACTATGTAACAACTCGTCCGTTATCCTGGCGTCTTCAAGCATGCGCTCTGTCTCCTCGGCGAAATCGCAGGAAGGCCACGAGCTGGGTGAATGTGTCGTTAGCAGCGTTATGTAGCACTACCATACCCCCGGCCGTGTCAGCAAGTCGATCTCCGGCTGGTTGATCGTCGCATCCTCACGAAGACAGTCGACCTCTTGTTTCTGAGCATCTCCTTGGCCGGAGGGCTTCTTCGGCCACTTCTCAGGCAGCAGAGACAATGCAGCGCTCCTGTCCACGTTCCTCGCGTCCAGCCAGCTCATGTCAAGAGCTTCAAGGGCCCCAAGAGCTTCAAAGGCCTCTCCTGCACCGGTCTGATGCCTATCAACCCTGTAGAAGAACGGCTGTCCGGGTGGTGCTGGTCCGGGTGCTGGTGGTGGTAATGTTGATACTGGCGGTGCTGGTGGTCCTGATGTGGAACCTGGGCTGCCCCTGGGGTTGGTGCTTGATTCTGGCTCTGCTGCACATGCTGGCGGTGATCTGGGATTGAGGTCCTGATATTGTTGTTTGAGATGCGGGATGATATAAACCTGAAACGCTTTCCAAAGCCCGGGAATTGTGGGCATAGGCAGGAGGCGCATATGGGGTTCTGTCTCGCAATATCCAACATGCTATTTCTAATAGCATAGAGGCCGCACAGGTTGTTTCCCATAGTTGTGCAGCTATGACATTCTGCTGGTTGAAGTGCTGCGCATTCTGGTCCTGATCGGCGAGCGGGAGACCCAGGAGATCCGAAAGAGCATGTCCTGCACAAACAGCCAGTTGCGCAGGAAACAGGTATCCTCGTAGACAAAACGATGGAGGGAATTTAGGTGCGGTCCCCCCCCTTGAATCTTGGTACGTAGTTGGGGAAAAAAATTGAACATGGTGTCGAGCCCAATGCGAATGCCCCTGATGAGGTCGATAAAAAACACTCCGCGCACAACTCAGGTCGTAGGTAGCCGGCGAGGTTTGGTTGTGCTCTTGGTATCGATCGAGGATTGTCACTCTGGTCTGGCATTCGTCGAGAATTCGCTGAATCTCGAGAACTGACCCGTTGACGAAATCGTGCTTCTTAGCCAGGCCAACATGATTTGGTAGAGGCAGTGCAACAACCCCAAAGCAAGACCAACATGAAGTAGTCGTAGAGGCAGTGCAACAACCCAGAGGCCAGACCAACATGATTTGGTCGTAGGCGGCTCTCCTTCTCCTGCACATCCCACTCTCCCAACACTGGGGAAATGGAGAAGGAACATGAGAAGTGCGAGAACGAGGACGAGACGTGTCACTGAAGTAGCTAGCGTCGGGGCCCAGTTCGTAGTCTGGGGCGGGATTAGGGAAGATAGGCCAGGAGGACCTTCGGTAGGGGAAGCTGGTGGACCTGTAGGGGGGGGTAGCGGACGGTGGTCGTTGTCTTGCTCGGGTTCGTCTGCGCCCTCGTTCTCTCATGTCCGCTGCGATCTCCTTTGGTGAGACCTCTTCAGAGTCGTCTTCAGAGTCGTCTTCAGAGTCGTCTTGCTTCTCTGACGAGTCCGAGTCCGGGAAGACGTCGTCGTTGAAACCCCAGTCCTCCGCTTCCCTTGTTAGGTTGGCGGCAATCGGGTTGCCGATCCAAGCGGCGGCGTATACGATGAGGACGCCACGGAGAGGTAACCCATGCCCATGCCCATGTCCACGCCCACACCCTGGTTGACAGTATTGTTCGGATTGATGACCGGGGCAGGGTTAATAACCCCAGTGCCGGCAGTGGGAGACCGAGCAAGAAATTGACCACGAGGATGAGGAGACCGAGAAGGTCGTTGAAGGCTAGAGATGAAAGGAAATTGAGGAGAAGGAGGCAGACTATGAATAACACCGCGAGCACGGCGTCTGCTTCCTGATCTTCCTCCTTGTCTGCTTCCTCTTCATAAGAGGAACCCGGTTCCGCTTCCGGCGAGGAGAGCTTTAGCAATTGCTTTGGGCGCCGTGCTGAGGCGAAGACACAAAAGCCAGACCAACATGAGGTGGTTGAGGCGCGCAGAACTTTGGCCAGGGCGGGCCTGGTGCCCGTGGTGACCGTTGATTCGAATCTTGGCCTTTTGGTGCTGATTTGGCCAGAAAAAAAAAAATACTTTTTGAGTGAAGCGTGAGCAGATACTCGACGCATTACCGCCTCCATCGAGGAACTCATTCCAACTCCGATGGAAGGACGGACGTCAGGAGCAGCGGTCTCCTTGAGATTTCTCGTCTCCATCTTCGACTTCTTCGCCGGAGTCCGAATCCTAGTTGGAGTCTTCGAGCGAAGAGTCGGGGGCTTCTTCTGCGGCGTCAAAGTCGGCAAGGAGTTCTTCTTCATCTTCCGTTCCTTCCTCGCTTGTAGTGTTTTCCTCATCCACATCCGCACCGACCATGTTCTCAGACGGAGAGGGTGTCCCCGAGCGGTAACACGACAAAGGCTTTCTTTGCGGCTAATTTTCAGGAAGGGTGAACTGAATTGTTCAGTTGATTTGGTCTGGAGGTCAGGAACGGAGCCGGGGATGGAGATGGCTACGCACCGCCTCCACATCTCGGGCCAAAGGGGTGTCGGAGAAGCTCCAATCGAGGCAAGACGACTGGGCTTGAAATAGCCCTTGGACGCTATTGGAGGTGGCGCTTTGGCAACAATTGTTGCCCCCTTTCCCGAGGGACCATGTGAAAGGCGTGATTGAGACCCATGATGACGACCTTGAGGTTTGCGGGGTTGTTCCTCCCGCCGCAGCTGCTGCTGCTGCTCCGTTGTGTCTGGGGGCGGGTTTACCGCTGAAAGCCAGTCAAGGTTGTCGGACAGTTCGAGGTCATTACTTCTGCGCCGCCGCTCCGCCCTGTCCTCCTCATCCTCCCGCAGCAGCAGCTCCCGCTCTGTTGACTCTTGCGGCGGGTTTACCGCAGAAACCCAATCCAGGTCATCGGAGAGCTCAAAGTCCTCCACATCGGCCGTACCGCGCTGACGCACGAGCTGACGAACGTACAAAACCATGTTCACAATCCCAGCCACGGCCAGGGTCATGAAGAGCCCCAACACCATTCCCCCTACCACAACCACCATGTATGTTGCTGTTATAGAATTGGGCTTTGGTGTCTCGCTAGACTCCTGGATCGCTTGCCCGTGACCTAGGCTATTTGTATCGCTGCCGGAAATGGTCTTGAATTGAATTTGTCGCTGGGCTGGAGCTCGAGTGGGTGTTGGAGCTTCCCGCTGTAGCGGCCACAGAGGAGGAGGATGAGGAGGAGGAGGAGGAGGAGGAGGAGGAGGAGGAGCGGTACCAGGCCTCTGCCTCCCCCATTCTCCGTTTTTGTGAATGCGCTGCGTTTTCATGTTATGCTGCAGAGTCGCAACTTGACCGAAGGTGTTGTGGGTGAGTCTGGCCAACAACATGCTCTGCTGGCCAATAGGCAACTCACGTTTGATTCCTTGGAGTTGGGCTTCGGTGCGAATGAGCTCGAAGTCGACAATCAATTCCGGCTCATTCCATCTGCTGAGCATTTGGATGAGTCGGTCCGATTCGTCGAGAATCTCACCCGCAGGCCTGGATTGCCACAGGAATTCGGCTCGGTTCGACATCGTTAGGTATGGTTTCGTTCTCGTAATAGGGTTATGTGTTGTCTGTGGTGCCGCTGGTCGTTCCCACGGAGTGGTCAGATGGGCTGCGGACTCGTTTATGCCCCCGACTGTTGAAGCAGGATGTGGAGGGACGGGACCCCGAAACAACACAGGAGTCGGCTCATTAGAGCCGGACCGGACTGATTCCGGCGGCGTCAGT
Source organism: Neurospora sp. FGSC 26637 (assembly GCA_009804845.1). Lineage (NCBI taxonomy): Eukaryota > Fungi > Ascomycota > Sordariomycetes > Sordariales > Sordariaceae > Neurospora > Neurospora sp. FGSC 26637. Next base: position 78,503 of record RAOC01000063.1, read on the forward strand.
TGTTGAATGATTGGCGAGGATGCCACCGCCTGTGATGCCCGGTTCGGGCTCGCTGCTTTGACTTGGGCTGTACGCAATGGGCGTCTCGTCTTCAAACCTCTCTGCGCTCTCCTAGCCCAGAGATTCGATTGCAAGACTTGAAGCAGTTGAAGAGGGTACCCCGTGAGGCTGGCATGCTGCCCTCCAGAAGCGCCTCACCGGCCCAGTTTGTTGCTTGTTTTTCCAACCTCGGACGTGTTTGGAGACGGGAGGGATTGATGAGAGAGAGAAACGGTCATCTGTTGCTGGGCAATCCGCTGTTGTAGCTGGGCTTGTGTCATCTGCCCGGCCATCATAGGGTTGCCGTGTCCTTGGAGGCCAGCGAGGGATTGATGGGTGAGAGAAGCGTTGGAGGGGTTTGTCAGGTCATCAAGGACCTGTGGAGGTTTGGCCTCCTGGTAGATCTGCGCAGCTTGGATCTTCTGGCAGATTTGGGGAGACACGGTGTCTGCCTCTCTGTTAGCATCGTGGTCATGTTTGTGGATTTGTGTCTGTGTTTGAACTTACTATTTCGGAGGTTGACCCAGTCCTGCAGGTTCTTCTGTGACTATTTGTCACCAAGGCGACTGTGCGGAATCAACCTGGTTGTCAACCCAGTGTTGGGTTATGACCCTGAATGGTAGATGGCCTCGTAGACGTTGCTACGGTCGGAGAGGTCGAGGAAGAGGCGATCCTGCTCAAAGGCTGAGCTGCGGCGTATAGGGCTGCTGGTACCACATGAACGCTTCCCGGTTGAGATGGAATTCTCCTGCACTGACAATGAATGTTAGCATCCGACACAAACGAATGAGCCAACAGTGGATATCGAGACGACTCACCAGAATGGTACACGCATTTGCTCCAGTGAAAACACTGCCTCGATGTTGGACGTGGCCAACAATGCCGATATGACGAAGACGGGAGTTGTGATGGGTTTCGCTGATGGAGATAAGCAAGAAAGGCAAAAAAAGAAAAAGAGAAAAAAAAGGTGGAAGGATATGTTGAGATGGCGAAAGATGTAAGATATGTGAGCTGATGAGATGATGGAAAAGATATGTTGAGAGGGCTGGTTTGTCGAGTGGTGAGAGGTGAGAAAGCCGGGGGGACTGGGGCATCTTATATACCAGTCCAGAGGTCCCAATCACTCTGGGCGGCCGTGGAAACTCATCTTGTATCACCTTCCCGTGTTGACAACATCCTGACGAGATGTTGGCTGTCGCGGTAGGAGCGCTATCTTGAGTGCCCGGTAAGAGAGGGCGAGGCATGATGAGTTGAGCAGGCAGCCCCTACAATACAGAAGGCTCTCACGGCCAAAGGAGCAGGCGAGCGCCGACTCCGAGGCAGGGCGGTACCCAAGTACCTAGGTACCTCAGCAGGTTGCAGCCAATCACATGTCATCACGCGGACGAAAGAGGCAGTCCCACTTTAACTTCCACCTGCAAGCCCCACTTGTCACCCCCGTCAGTGCCTCTGCAGCTCCGGGCCCGTCCCTTCTTCTTCCACCAGACACGACTGATTGGGATACCTTAGGAACAGGACGGACGCAAGAGGATCGTGAAATGCTTTCTACCCTCGCGCCTGCCCCTGATCCTCCTGTGACGCTACCACAGAGCAACTACAGTCTCGAGTACCTCTCCACCATCAATCCGTCCTGTCTCATGGAAACTCGACGCGCCACGGTCCCGTCGGTGCCGACCCAGAGGTCGACAGGCAGAACCGTCTCAAGCTGTCGCTATGGAACGACTTCCTCCCATCCCCCGCCACGCACGCAATCAACTCATTAGTATCCGGTACCTCTTTCCAACGAGACAAGCTCACCGAGCGTTGTCTAGTTCCGTCGTCACTCAGTCTTCCTTCACGTCCACACGACCCAGCCTACCAAAAGATACAAACATCTCGAAGATGGCCAAGCGCGGACCGAGACGAAAGAACTTGCCCACATCGACACTTCCCAGAGGACAGGGCCGGGACAACGTCAACGATGACGGAGTGGCGGACATCGCAGAATACCGAACGAACAAAGAACACACTTGCCAACCGCCGCATAAAAGAAGAGCATCCCGGCACCCACAGCTTCTTGATCGAGAGAAACAATAGGGGGAGTAGTCGGAGGGGTCAACAGGCTGGCACAAAGAGTTGTGACAACGAAGGAATCACACACGGGCACATACACAACCACTGTCGCTGCTACCTCTACGTTTAGAGCCACGGCGCAAGATACCTACCAGCAGTTGCAGTTCCCCAACCGTCGTTACCGCACACGCAATCCCCTGCCCCATTCACTAAGACAGCCGCACCCAACACAACGCGATCGGATCATCCGAATACAAGTCCAACAGACAGCTCGCGACAGAGACCTTCCCTAGATTTCACCGACCGGAAACCGAGATACAACGAACGACACTGCCACTCTGCCAGGCTAGCACCTCGCCCGGTCGAAAGGTGGACAAGCTAGGGAGAACCTCCATGGTCGAGTCAGGCAGGCTGGATCCAACAGAGACAAAGTCACACACGAACACGGAAAAAGAACATACACAGAAGCTGACAATGGCTTCGCTTCCATTTAATTATCACAGTCGCTATGTCACCGCTGGAACAACAAGTTGATGGTACACGGTCAACACGATACCCGCCATGGAACTGATGGAAGGTCACACACACAGACACCGTTGCCAAAAGCAAATACCATTCTCAGGGCATCCGGAAAAACAAAGCTTTGACCGCGCCCTCACTTCGCCCAAACTACCTATCAACAACAGCACCTTGCCAGCAAGGACCGAGACGATCCCGTCTCCCGAGAACCCACCCCCAAACATCCATAAACCCTCTAACATTCTGACTCCCCTCCCACTGCTCCCATACATCTTCCCTGCTTCCCAAACTCCTAAATACCTCCAGCGCCGCCTTCCTCGTCTCATAATCGGCGCAGATTGTCCGAAGGCCCGGAATATCCCCGACGATGACATTCTCATCATTGAGAAACCTTTTGATTCCTCCAACCACACACTGATCCTTTTGGTATTCCGTCCGCGGCCCCTCCGCAATATATTTGATAACGGAAACATCCCAGTTCCCACTCCAGTACGAAGGATCGGTTTGGGACTCGTTCCATTCGAAACAGGTCCAATTCAGGATCTCCGCCTTCTCATTCGTCAAAATACCCAGAAATTCCTCGTGGAAATCGGCGCCAACAGGGCAAGGAAGCCCGACACCCTCACTCAACCTCTGGACAGCGGCAAGCACGTCCTCATCCCATAGCCGCTCATCGACCCTCATCTTATAAACCGCAAATTGCGCGCGGTAGTAGAAGTTGGGAATGGCGGTCTCGGACCCAAGCAAGCAGTGGACGGTATCGTTATATAACCGTCTATGCTTATCTTGGAGAACCCTCTCGGCGATCCCATCGGTATCTGGGACCGCGAGCGCCGAAGGATGGGACGGGTCGCTGAAGTAGCTAACATCCGGGTCCAGTTCGTAGTCCGGGGCTGGGTTGGGGAAGACGGACCGGGACGACCTCCGGTAAGACTTGGAGGAACGTTGGGACCGTTGGGGGAACCGGGTGGACCGGTAAGGGGGGTAGCGGGTGGTGTTCTTGGTGGGCAAAATGCTGGTGGTGGTGTTGGTTGTGGTTGTTGTACCGCGAGTGACGGTCGTGAAGGCGGCATAGTGGCCCCGGGTACGGTGGTGCTCTTCGAATGCCGACACCACTCTGGCGTGTGAGTGACCTGGGTAAATGGCCAGGTAGACGGCGCTGGGGCCGGAGAGATTCAGGAAGAGAGAGGCGCGGTAGGGGATGGACTCAGAGAGGGACTCTGAGGGGGTCTCGGAGTGGGGCATTGTGGCGGTTTTCCTTTCTGGATGGAAGATTCTGTGTGAAGACTAAGCGGAGAAGAGTGTGACGGGACTGTTTTGAATTGTCTGAGTAGCAAATTTGTCGTGTTGTGTTGGAGTTGGGGTAGATGGTGATGAGATGGGAAGTTTTACGTGAGGGGGGTGCCCGGTTAATATATCTCGATCACAGGTTTCCAGCAACAATCTTTTCGGCGGAAATGTTGGTGCAATACTTTGTCGTCTGGTTGTCCTCGTCGGAATATGATGCATATTTTCAATGTTGCGTGGGAAGTCCGAGCTACAGAAGATGCACCCGACTACGAAACATGCACTCGACGGGCAGCAAAGAGGCAAATGGATGGAGGCAACCGCCCAAAGAACGTGTTGTATCCGATTCGGGCAGATGTTGTTGAAGTTTTCTGACAAGGAATATGTCTGACTCGGGGGCTTTCAGGAGTTCAGGTCGGAGATTCAAGTTTCGATGCCGGGACACGTCGCTACAAACCTCTTTATGTCTGGCATCTCCCGAGTCCCAACGCAAGCCTCGGACTGTGTCCTTCGGCGCAAAAGCACGACACCGCCTCAGACTCATGATCACAATCATGGCCGGTAATGCTTGGGTCGGGTACCGGAAAGAGAAACGTGGTGAGTCGCTGCTTGCATAGATGTGTGTGCTCCTTGCCCGACAAGCTCTGAAAAAAAAAAAAAAAAAAAAAAAAACCCTACTGCTCACCGGAACAACAGCCACCATATCTGTTGCAGTTTTTTTTCACACATAGTGCCAGGCCATCCAGGTAATCTTTCCTCCCTGAGCGTGGCTTTGGCCGAAGAAACTCGGGGCATCGAATTTCTTTGTCCGGCAGCTATGCACATGCAAGGCATGAAGGGGAATTCGATGACTGGGCTAATGGATATCTGATATGTAGGTGGTGGAATATCTGTGAGGCTCAAACAAAACACATATTTGAAATGCAAGACCATATAAGTCCGAGATATTCATGCACCAGCCAATCCCAGATAGTTTGATCTGCCGGTCATATCGTTTGTGACCACTCTTCGACTGCATATCACAGCCAAATGTCCGAGGACTACGTTTGATGGCGAATCGGGTATTCCGACATACACGGGCGGCGGACAGAAAATTATTCTTGGGAAAATAGTATAAAGTGTCGGGGCTCTCCCCATTCCATCCTTCCCATTTCTTTTCTTTTCAGACAAAGTCTCATCATCACCACCACTTCCCCATTCAAAGTTCTCAAATCACAAACTGAACTCCAATCTCCACGAGCAGGAAACCCATTCAACGGAATCGAAGAAAATTTCATAAAGATGCCTAACGCTACCATAGGCATGACCAACGAGGAGGCAGAGGCGTGGTACCGCTCCTTCTCCTTTTCCTCGGTGGCGGCCACAGCTGGCAGCTCAAACTCCCACTCGAGGTCCAGCCCAGCAACAACCACCTTAAACCCAGACCAGCACCAGCGGCAGGGCAGCCAGAACCAGAATCAAGCACCAGCCCCAGCCCAGGACCACCAGCACCACCAGCACAACCAGCACCCCGACCACCCCTCCCCAGACCCCCAATCCCTCCGCCTCCAGTCCACCTGGATCCACCACCTCGACGCCGTCAAACAAGCCCGCCTCTCCTTACATCGCGCCTCGCAAATTCACAATACTAAATGGCTGTACTTCAAAGATGTCATCTCATCATGGTACAACTATTTTATGTCGGAGGCCGACCGCCTGTGGCTCGTGAACTACCTCACTTGGGATGAGAGGAAAGAGTTCCGGGACGCGGAGTGGGTATTATGGCGGCTTGTGAACGAGGATCAGCCCAGGCTGGTGGCGGGGTATACTCAGAATGTGGAGAGGGAGGAGGAGGAGAGGGAGGAGGAGGAGATGGTGGGTAGACAAAGGGATATGGAGGAGGAGATGATGACGAGGTGGGAGGAGGTGGTTAGGAGGGAGAGGGAGGAGAGGGGGGAGGAGGTGGGTAGGAGGGAGGAGGTGGAGGAGAGGAGGGTTAGGTTGGAAAGGGTGGTGCAGGAGATGGTTAGAAGGAGGGAGGAGGCTAAAGGGTTGGAGGAGATGGGTAGGAGGCAGAGGGAGGAGAGGGAGAAGTATTTGGAACGAGTGGAGGAGGCGGTTAAGAGGCGGTTGGAAGTGGAGATGGGGAGGAGGAGGCGGTTAAGAGGCGGTTGGAAGTGGAGATGGGGAGGAGGAGACGGGGGGAGGTGGAGGAGGAGTCCGAGGAGCGGCCGAGGGGGATGGGGAAGGGGTTGAAGGAGGCTAGTAGGAGAAACGGGGAGCGGTTTAGGAGGTGGATGGAGGAGTCGAGCAGAAGGGAGGGGGAGGGGTTTAGGACGTGCATGGAGGAGGCAATCCGCAGGCAGAATCAGGAGCGGCTTACGAGGTCGGTGGAGAGGGAAGTTGAGAGGAGGTTGCGAGCACGGTGGGAGAGGTGAGGGCCAGGATGAGGAATGAGGATGTAAGAAGGAGGTGGATGGAGGTATGCGAGGAGATATGTCAGCGGGCCTGACTAGGAATAAAGGACCGCATCCACCTCAATCTTTCTAGATGTAGTCTCTACAACGATGAATGCCCGCACCGGCGACGGCAGGATGGAGAGTACCTATAGGTGGTCTCCGCCATCCGCGTTGCGTGCCGTGGTTTTGACGATCTGCCGTGTTGTTGAACCATTTGGATTTTTGGAAGTGGCCATTGCCGCAAGGCCGAATTCGGCACGCAAGACCCGAGTGACTCGAGAGGGCGGTGGGGGGACAAGTAGGGGCGGAGTGTAGTCCAGCGCCAAAACGAAGACGGAGAGGTGCCGTATTAAAGATTTTCCGCGCGGTATGCCAGCAATTGGGTGTATGCAGGACCATGCATCTTTGGAGCTGGCATGCTGGACGAGGAACTTGATGCTGCATTTGTTGGTTTCGGCTGTGCGGTGGGCGACGACTGGAATAAAATAAAATAAAAGACGGATTTCGCACTTGTGAAATTAGGTACCTCTAGACCTGGATTCTTCTCTAGAAGCATAACCTTTTGGAAAAATCGGTTATGCTGGTCTTGCCCACCCGATAACGGTTTCATCACCTTGATCTTTTGACCGAGTGTTTCTACCATTTTCTTCCCACCTACTTCCCTTGTTCCTTTTTGGAGTTGACCGTTGTGGTGAGGGCGCTTCTGCAGACGCGATGCACATATTGACATGAAGGACATGCACTTCGATCAAGGAAATCTGGGAATTTTCAATGCGATTCTGGATTTGTCCTTGATTCTGATCCAACTTCCAACTTGTTTAAAGCCTGGACGACATCTCTTCTTCTCACTCTCGAATCTTCCACCTCTTATGAGTTTTTCCATCACCACAGCTAACACAACCATAACATTCAACTAACAACTGCCACCAACACAACATAGAGGTACCCATCACAACCAGGATTACAACTACAACCATCAATTACCACAACCATCAATCACCACAACCATTCCGTCAACACTCCCCACCATGGACCGGAGCGGTAACGGACGTTTCTCTCATCACGCCTACCCGACGGAGCCTTCCTCAAAACGAAGCGAAGCCGTCAGAAACGTAATTTACGCCATCGAGGGATTCGCCCAACGGCTGTTGCCTACCTTCCACCTGGACGTTTCAAAGTATCTTCCAAGGCGAGTATCAGTGCGAGGACCCCACGCAGGACGACAACCGATAACATGGCGTGTCCCTCTCTTCTTTCCAGAGGAGGATTTTGCTGCCGACGCCATGCACGCCATCCACACCATCGCTTCTCGTCGGCCGTCGACCAGAGGGCATAACCGGGGGCAACTGTCTTTGAACAATTCAAATACAATGGCTGGTGTTACTGCCACCGGCACTGCCAACGGCACCGATACCTACACGTCGACAAGACACGCAACTACGGATGTAACGAATGGACGAGCGAACGGAACACAGGCAACACCGAAAAATCCAGACGAGGTCCTGCCACTGACCAACGGCAAGCGGGCGGTTCGCTGGGAGGTGCAAGAGGAAGAATACGAACTTACGCTGCAGCAGCTTCACGCCCGGCGAGATAAGATCAGACAGATATACGACAAAAAGAAGGCACAAATCGATAAGGAGTGGGATTCTGAGAGGATTGGAGTTCGACGACATTGGTGGGATGACAGGAGGTTGAACCAGCTGAAGAGGCAGCTGGAGGGGATGACGAGCGAGCTACAAGAGCGAAGAGCAATAGAGAAGGAGTGGAGGAAGGAGGACGGGGAAGAAAGCGAGTCTGATGAGTCAGATGACGAGGAGGAGGATGATGATGAGTCAGATGACGAGGAAGATGACGAGGAGGAATGGGACCCTGAGGCAGCGAAACGAGAGATATACAAATTGGAAACTCTGAAAATGCGTCATGAATGGGAAGCAATGTATTATAGAATGCTGATCGAGAAGAACGACCATACAATCCGGCTGTCGGGGATAGAGCAAAGGAGAACGGAGGCTTTGTTGAAGGTCGAGGAGGAGTATAATCGGGAGATGTATGCTTGGTACAGGATGAGGGACGAGTACAATAAACGGGTGGTGGGAGAGGAGTAGTGGCATTAAGCATTCTAGGGACCTGATATGTTGGGAGACTGCCTACATTCACTTCCGTTGTTGGGTAATACTTTAAACCGACTGTATGTAGAGAAGGATACGTATCTACAGCGAAACATGATGATATTTACCTCCACCGACACAACAAATGACAACTGCGGGCATATTCTAGAGCACGCGGAATTGCGCGGTACGTCTTCGCAAAAACGACTGAGATAAGTTCTTAACATTGTGTCGGTCAATTCTGCAGTGTCTCTGTTAGTCCAATAACTTTCTTTCAATCTTCACGGACTACCGAGGATCGTGAACCTGAACAAACCCATTCGTCCCTTCCCTCTCCAGAGAAGAATGAGTAGTGCAACGGTTATCGGGCGTCCAACGCCATGGTAATTAATTAGTGACCAAACGAACAAGCGAAGTTCTTGGGAAGAATCCAGGGAAACAATTTACAAGTCAGAAACCTGCCTTTTGTACCCCACCCCAGTCGTCGCCCACCCCAAAGCCGCCTACTCGGACACTCGTACATCAGTCCTCGGTAGACTCAGGGACGCACAAAAGAAAACCCGGGACTAGCTCGACCTTCGACAGCCTTGAGAATTCTGACTCCAAAATCTGACCATCAAGCATTTTATGTTCTGTCTGTGAGAGAGAGAGTGAGAGACAAGTGGGAAGGCGCAACGTGTTTCCCGGTCTGGAGCCAGCCCAGGCCCGTTGAATTATGTCAACCGAGCCTAACCGACTTCCGTCCGGATTTTCGAAGGTCCCAGTGTCTCCCGTGCGCTACAGATACCGGTTTTCTGGGTCATATATGCAACCATGTTGACGGGCTTAGTCATTAGCGATTACTGCGGTCGAGGGTCTTCCTCGGACACAATGCATGTAGGTAATAAAGCATCGGGCATACAGGAATTTCGCGGAGCATCAAACACGTCAGTGGCCACCTTACCTTTTTTTTTTTTTTTTTTTTTTTTTGACTTTATAAAACCGCAAGCACTGATCAAACTCTCTTCTTCCAAACTTTCTTCTCCCAACCTTTTTTCTCCCAAACTTTCCTCTTCCAAACTTTCTTCTTCCAGACTTTCATCTCCAGTCCGAAAGACGACCGATCACATCCCAATACGAACGATAAAGATACCGCGAAAAAGACGACATGGACCGGATGTCGATCCGCGAGCGTGAGGAGTGGCAGCGACAGCTGGACACAATCCGCGAACAGCATCAGGCACGCATCATAGAGCAGCTGTCCACGGTCGAACCCAAATATACAGACGCTAACGGCCGTTGGCTCGATACAAAGGAGGCCTTCAAGGAGATGTCGCACCAGTTCCACGGTAAAGGCAGTGGAAATGGCAAGACGGATAAGCAGCTCAAGAAGCGCGAGGTTGAGAAGAGAGGGGAGGAGCAGAGCGTTGGTTGTTGTTGTTGTTGTTATTTTTAACGTCTACTTCCGTCTCCCGTAGGGCATGAGACGTAAGTCGGAACGTTGGTATGAGCACGGCGGCGTCGCATCAGGGTACCTAAGAAGCGCAAGGAAACAGGCCAAATTCCATCTCGCACACGAGACACCATGACGAACGAGTACGAGTACGCTACCACAACCATCGTTAACGGGGCCAGGCGGATGGAATGCCCTATGCAACTCGTTCCTATCGGCCCCGACTGGACCTGGTTAGCAGCGAACCCGGGTCTGGAAACGGGACCTCACCGCCGGACTCTACCTAGGTACCGCCGTCTCGAACATCAGGTGAACCTCCTCTGGACTCGCAACTCGCAACTCGCAACAACTTCATACAAACACGCCCACGTCCTTCGAAAGGTTCACCTCTTCAGATACTTCGAGACACAGAACATGGCATCTCCCTCGGTATCGCCGTAGACCGTCCCTACACCGTTAGTTTTTTTGTTATTTAGATATTGCAAACACTTCCAAACATCCTCAAACCCAATGCTTCCTATCCGTGACTCCTGTATGTGACTCCCCCTAGAGGTAAATTCCCGTATTCCGCCATTTGAAAGCTCTAGTTCAAAGTTGGAGACCTCTGACGTGGTAGAGGCAGTAACAGGAACCTCCGTTTGCTTCCAGCCTGTCCCTCCAGCCTCATCTCCCAACTTCGTGTAAACTCCCACTCCCACTACAACGCTTGCTGACCACCTCCATCCAGCAATCAGGAATGTATCCGTATATCAAGCCATCATTCGCAGTCTGCCCCTGCACTGCCTCGTTCGCGACTTCAATGAAACTTTCCCCACGCAAGCTTCCGTACCTTCCTACCTCTTGCGAGTTCCGCCGCGAGGTAATTGAGGGGTGTTAGTTGGTCGAGGGGCTGGGCCGCTGGGGCTGGTACTCCTTTCCCTCCGAACAAAGTCAAGACGACGACGAGCCGTCTGGGGACGACTGTAGAGGTTGAGCGCCCCTGGTGGAGGAACTGGGCTGGGCTGCTTCTGTGCGTGATTCTGGGGTAGGTGAAGCCCAAGTGGAAGTGTCTGGTTGGTGGGGGCTTGGAGGGTGGTGATAACCCCGTGCCATTTATTAGCGCAGGGGCAGGTATGTAAAGTTCGAGATCTTTGATGGAAGCGCGGCCGGCCGATCTCGCTCTCATATCATGCCTGCAGCGATCACAAGACTGGACTCTGAGGACTGGAGGCGGGCGGTGCTTCGCGTGTGTAGCAACTGCTACGGTAAAACTCGTGGCATTTCTTTGCCAGCAGAGGAATCTTGTCCACTGCGAGTCCTCGCTGACTGTGATCATCAACTCCTCCTGCGTTGGTCCCAGAGAAGAAACATCGAGTTTGTTCTTTCGCCGCCGGCTTTTCGCGCTCCGCCCTGTTTAAATGCTGGCTCGACGTAGCTTTCTCCTTGTGATGTTGCTGAGAAGCGACCAGCAAAAGGGCAATGCGGGGGTTTGCGACTCCGCCAAAGAACGGTACCTAGGTATGCCACATCTCCCTCTCTCTTGAGACCCGCACTGGGGGAATAGGTCGTGTCGGGTGCCGGGGACTTGGCAACATCTTGTTAACGGCTTACGCCAAGGCCAGCGAGGTCATCAACTGGATTCCTCACGCGGCACGGAGATGAAGTCTTCGCGGAAGTCGGTGGCGGAGTGTCATGCGACGTTGCCTCCAGCAATAGCTCGGTTCAAGGAGTCGCAAGCTACCCGAGGTCTTTCTTTACTTTGGTGGTATGTTGCTGTCGCGGCCCGGACGGAGAGGAAGCATCGAAAGGCAGCTTCACAACACGTTAACCAGCCTGCGAAAAAATGAACAGGTCCGGTGAAAAAAATTCTTTGATCCAGATACGGGGTCGATCTGGATGCTCGGTACGGGAATAGGCGTACCAGGGAGGACGGACCCTGGACAACGCCCCCGTTCGGGACGTTTTCGTATACGTTCTCCATCCAAGCGATGGTCATTCCACGGAGGGTCTGCTCTGATGGAGCAGGTGCCTTGCTCATGTAAGGAAGGAGATGGTCGAAGCATCTGTGCGTACCGGGCTGCTAGGCTGGCTGACCACAGATGATACCGTTGCGCAGGACTTTGTCGCAAAGTGGAGATGGCGATGAAGTTGGCATTGGCCACCGGAGCTGCGATGGTGTCCGCAACCCAACCGGACCCGGGCCATGGATGGACGGAGCCTCGGACTGGTTGCCTTGCGAGTCTTGAGAGACTTGAGAGTTCTTCGACTGTACAGGGGCCGTGTTGCCGGGACAAGAGCGAGTGGTAGCACGTGGTCTTTTAATCGTGCGCTTCGGTGCTTACTACCTTAGTTGCTATAGTAGGCCGGGCGAAGAGGAAGTGTCGAGGCTGGACTGGGTGACACGTTGAGGGAGGACATGTTTTTGATGGTGGAATTTGTAAATGTAGAAGTCTTTGGTATATAGAGGTACCTAGGTTGGTAAGATCCTTCAAATAAAGAAGGAAAGCCGTGGCTACATACTTGAACGCTCCTGGGTTAGGCAGCCGTAAAGAAAGTAAAACGCTTATGAACCCTTCCCACGCTGAAAGACAACACTAGACCCCTCTCCACCCCGACCTAGAACCCAGCTCGCTCACTCCGCCGGCTCGCCTCTCATCCTCCTCTGCTGGTTTGCCCAGCGTTCCCGTTCAGCCCGGGACATGCTCGCGAGGCGGTGCGGTCTTAACAAGCCTCCGAGGACGAACACTTCCAGTGAAATAGTCCTTGATCCACACCTAGGGACGGGGCGGATCGACGTGAGAAGGGGCGTACCAGTCAGGGGGTGTGATAACTGTGCCGTTTGGCGCGTCTTGGTAGACACCCTCCATCCAGGCGATTGCCTGGTTGCGAAGAGCCTCTTCAATAGGCGCTGGCACATTAGGGAGGTTAGGCTAGTTGTCCTCTGCAGCTTGGGTTGGGGCTATCTGACGAGGTGGTGGTTTGCTCGGAAGGCTAAGATGACGGTTCTAGTGCAAATGTTAGATATATAAGAAGCTAAGACGACCAAGTATACCTAGGTATATTCCGTATGTTTGATTCAAAGGAGAAGTTGGCTTTGACGTAATGTTGAGAAACTCCTGGAAGGCAGAAAGAATACTGCCAGACCAACTACCTCCGCTTGGTATCAGGTAGTTGAAGATATTGAAGATCACTTCCAAAGGGGCTGACTGAACAACACGATGAATGACAACAAACAAAAGAGAATAAGGTATTATAGAACGCTTTTAATGCCTTAACTCATTGAAACTCGACTAGGCCATGGCTTTTGAGGATGCTGTCGCCGGACTACTCTACCCGCTGTTCCCACCAGATACCATATTACATCTCCCGGTTCTACCCTAATCCTAGATACCGCTCGCTCACTCGGCTAGTTCTCCCCGAATCCTCCTCTGGCGGTTTGCCCACCTCTCCCTTTCCATCAGGGACATCTCCGCGAGGCGGTCATTAACGAGCCTTCTAGGACGGACATGTCCTGTAAAGAAATCCTTGATCCAAACGCGCGGGCGCGAAGGACCACTGTGTGAAGGTGCATACCATGTCGGAGGGGTGATCACCGTCCCGTTCGGTGCGTCATGGTAGGTTGCCTCCATCCAGACAATTGCCTGCTGGCGGAGGGTTTCCTCCGATGGCGGCGGGAAATCGTGGACGTGGACTTCATCCTGGCTGTCTTGGCCGTCGTCGGTGGCGTCCTCGGTGTTGGGAGAAGCGCTGTTGGATGAATTGCGGGTGGACTCCGAAGGTGAAGCCTGCGACAAGTTTGTGTCGTTGACGAGAGAGGAAGCGGCTGGGTCTGAGTCTCCCACTTCAATGGTCTGGTAAACCTCGTCATTGGCGCCTTGACTCACAATGCCATCCTCGGATTGAGTCCTGGTGGAATGACCTGCGGAGGCAGGAGATGAGGCCTGGTCGGTGTTCTCGGGCCACTCTGGGATCAAGTCGACCCTGGCCGCCAGAGAATCGGGCAGGGTAGGAAAGCCAGCTGTGGGAGACATGACGCTGACTGGGGGATTTCTGTTTCGGTGATTAGCGAACTGGTATATATAGTTGTGGATGACGTAGTATGTGTATTACCCTTCCGTTGAGTGTGTGATTGAACTCCAACCGCAGCCCGCCACTGTTCCTAAGCCTGTAGTAGCTCTGGACGGGCAAGTGTCGCAAAATGGGTGAGAAAGTTCCGGTCGTCAAGACGATATTCCGTCTGCTTGAAGCCGCTGAGCTATACGGAATGTATGCGACCAGACGACCGCGTGTCTTGTAAAGGTCGAGGAGATGGTATGTAAATATTGTGTGGATGTGGTGTGTCTATAGGGAGAACTTGCCGAGCGTGGTGTTGCAGAGGGGAAGAAAAAGCCCAGAGGGAGTGGGTTGGAAAGTAAATTTACGTGGGCGGTCCTTAGGGCTTGGGCTCCAAGACCAACCAAGGCAACAACATCGGACGGTCAGGCCGTAGATGCAAGTGAATGGTGTTTTCAGGTGTCCCGCCGTGGGGCGTCTGCCGTGTGCGGGACGTGGTGTTTTCAACCTCGCCCGGCAGCCGGTCCGGCAACAAGTCCAGCAGCCCGGCCGAGGTTACTTGTGAATGATGTTCAAAGTCCGAAGACCCCATGACGTTTCACCTTGTCTTTTGGGCTTTTACTTGACAGACATGATCAGTTTTGTCCAAAGCAGAGGAAAAGCAACAGTGCAGAAATTGGGTTTTGAGAGGAACTACCTCAAACGTAACAAGGAAAAGGGGTACAAAAGCTACCACTAGGTAGAAGCTATTCATAAAAAGCGTTTGCCACATTGCAACAGACTGAAACTAGAGAAAAAATAGAAAGGCAAACTATCCCATGACTCCTGCGAAGGTCATATTGCTTTGCAATAGCCCTCGACATCAATTCCCAATGACTCGTCTTGACTTCCATCTCCTCAGAAGTCTGCCCCCACTCCGCCTACTCCGCCGGCTCTCCCCTATCCCTCCTCTCCCTGTTCAGCTTCCTCTCCCGCTCAGCCAGGGACAGACTCACGAGGAGATCATTAGTCATCCGCCGTGGGCGTACCTTGCCAGTGGTGAAGTCCTTTATCCAAGCACGAGGACGGTTTGGCCCGAATCGGGAATAGGCGTACCAAGTCGGAGGAGCGACTACGAGACCGTTTGGGAGGTCCCGGTACATTCTCGCAACCTTCTCGCGACAACCTCCTCACGACAGCTCCCCAAGCAAAGTTCTCGCGACCTTGATGCCACTCCTGTCATTCAAAGCACTCATGGCCAAATCAAAGAAACTGAGCGGCGGGAAGGCAACCACAGCCAAGCCGAAGGCCACCAAGCCTGTCACGACAGCCGAACCCGTCGTCGCTCCTGTCTCTCCATCCACTCGGTGGCTAGGTGGCGGAGAGAATCTTCGTCGTGACCGAAGTCTGCTGGAGAAGACATCTCGCTTGGCTGGTTGTTTAGCCAAGTATGGATGGTTCTTGCTTTTTCGGCGCTGACGAATTGGTGTGAAATGAAAGAACTGTTAACTTAACCAGCTTGTGTGCCCGGGATCGCGGTTTCCGGTTGCTTTGGATGGTTTGCTCCGTTGTCTTCCTGGGGTTTTATCTTGTCAAGAGACAAAAGAACGCTGTCATTTGGATCGGACGAGGTGTCGATAGGATTTGGTTGAATGTCCTGGCATCCATTTGACGTTTGCTTTTGGTTGGGACCCATGGCGGTGTTGGTATGCTCGCCGTCAGGGACGGTTTTCTTCACTGGAGAAGTACCCGCAGGAGTCTGATCGGCCATTTGGAGGTTTGAAGAGTGTCTAGAATGTTGTTGGCCCTTTCATAGGCGCACCATTCCTGGAAGGTCGGGCTTTCGTATTCGTCGTCTGTGTCGAAGGGTGAGCTGGCGAGGCAGGGTTCCGGCTCCTCCAAGCTTTCATCCACTTCGTCCGCGTCGTAGGAGGACTCGGACTCTTCTTCGTACTCGTCTCGTTTGCGCTTCTGTGAGGCGGGATTGGTATATGGATGGAAAGGAGAGGAACGAGGAGTTGGAGAGCATACCTGAGTCAATAGATAACTAGGATAGACGACTCGACCCCTTTGTGAGGCTCTGTTACTCTGGGTGGCGTGCTGTATGTGGTGCGATGGACTCAGAAGAAGCGCAAGGTTGATATCTTCGCACTTAGCGCGAAACCATGGTTTGAAGCGGTGGATGTATGCGTACTTGGTGCGGTGCACAGCTATCGACAAGTAGATGCGAGAGCACCCAAACCGGGAATGCTTTTGAGAAGAACGAGGGTAGAGGCGCCGATAGTGGCGGCGGAAATGAGGCGAGAAGAAATGTGGTTTCAACGCGCGAAAAAAACGACGAATCGGGAAAAAGGCGGGCGCAGGTAGTCTGAAGATATCGCCGCGGATGGTATCGAAGGAAAAGGCTACCGAAGAGTTGCAGAGGGCGACTTTTCGTGACCTGTCGAGGAAATTGAGTTTAACGGTGGGGCGTTCGTGTGACTTCTCGAACACGAGCATGTAGATGGTCCATTGAGGCTTGTAGGGGGTGTGGATTGTTGGGAATTTCTTGAGTTCGTTGATGGTCGGAGGCTCCTCGCGTACAAACAAATTCGTAAGTCCTGGGTTGGCATTGAGGTTCTTGCAGAGCCGTTCCTATTGGGGACGGTCATGTAGGATGGTTTGGATGGGCACGTTACCAGGGCCAGAATCGTTGAAATACTGCCTGGATTCCGAAAAAGCGTCGTGATACACCTCATCATCCTCATCATCCTCTTCGACCTCGTCATCCTTATCGCCCTTGGCAAACGGGCGAGGGTGAGGCTTAGTGGGGGCGGACGCTGAAAAGTACTGAGTGATGGGGTTAACACCCTGAGCATTGTTCTTTTTTGTGATGCAGATTTTGAGGGGAACAAGGGTAAAGAAATGGAAGCGAATATGTCGTCAGCCCGGGGCGGGGAAAAAAAGGCCCAACTTCATCCGAACGGTCGACAAAGCGGTAGGTCATGTTGCTTCGCCGTCAGTCGACAACCAGCCCGAACCCGCCCGACACCAGCCCGGCAACCAGACTGCCAAGCCCAAATCACCGGTGAATGCTGTATCCGACATCTTCAACTGCTTGCCTTCCTCTGATCACCAAGATCCGACCACTCAGCCGTTCGGGAACAGATAAACAAGCAACGCTTTATTGCGCTGCCACCTTCATCCCTTTTCATACACCAACTCTCGCTTCCCACTATAGCAACTCGCACAATGCCGATCTCTCCAAAGACTACCGGGGATACGAAGAAGGAAGATGACAGGAGAAAGGTGATAGATATTGCCAGGCCGAGCAAAATATAAGAGCCTTATGACCCCGATACTTTGTCAATTCTCGGCTTCTCAAACGTATTCCCATTATCAAGGGACCAGAAACGTAATCCTTAAGCTGTCCGAAGCTCGATGTTGTTTGGATCCCTCAACCTCCTCATCAGGGGATACTGCTATCAAGCCATCTGGGTCGCCGGACAGCAGGTAGAAGCCGTATTTGAGAGATTCCGGCTCAAGGCTTGGAGCTAGACTGTGGGGAATGTATACGGGACCGTGGTCGCCCTAGGGATGGCCAATTCCTTCATCATGTTTTTCATGACGGGGTGGTCCAACGCAGAAACCGGCACTGGAAATGAATCTGGATTCATTGGCCGGAAGGCTCATATGGAATAGATGCAACGAGGCTCCTGTTGGAATACTTCGCGTGTTGGAAGAGTGAGTCTCAGCGCATCTGGTGGCCCCTTGTGCGTATGCCAGGTAGACTCAGAGGTAGATGGTCCCTTCATTGTGGAATCCCGCCCCAGTCTTGCCTATCCGCGGCCCCGTAATGTTGGCCACCCCCTTCTCTTGGAGATTCGGGTCCGCAATGAGGTCCAAACGCCACTGTCGTGAAACTCCCGCGTCGGCACGCTCAGAACGCGCTTGGAGACGCACGACATTGGCGGCAGCGGCACTGGTGTCGGTGGGAGGAACGGGGGGCACGAGGGCATCGTTGGTGGCGGGGATGATTTCCTCGGCGTGGATGATGTCGTTGGCGTCCTCGGGAACGGGGTCACGAAAGTGCTGAGTGACTCAGTGGGCCTTGAGTGTATGAAGCGGCGTCTGCGGCCATTGGCTTGTCGTATGAGGCGGTGTAGGAGGGACTTCCTGATCCATGGTGCTTTCTTGGGTGGTTGCTGGCGACTGCTATCAAGTCTTGGTGGTGGCGTTTTGAGAATGAAGTTGATGGAAGCGAAACATGGGCCATCAGGAAGGAGAAAATATGTGCGTACGTGGTCTTCTGAAAGCATGTGTTGAACAAGTCGCCCTGCTATTTGGCTTGGGTTGTGATTGTTCTTATAGGAAGGCATACGGTGAAAAAGTATCCTTGCCCAGTCATGACAGTGTTGTGAGTCAAACAGGCCAAACGGCTATATGTGACTCTTTCACCTTTGAGCTGGTCATTTGCTATTACATGATTATCCTGCTCATGTTGTCAGCTTTGGTCCTTTGTCCAAAGCCTCCAAACCGGGAATCTGGCCAAGCATATGGGTGTATCTGAGAATCGAGGAGTGTATGGATGCGAATAGGTGCCCGTGAGAATATCTGCTCCTACCCCAGCTGTTGTTGTCGAGTGCGATGTGTCAGAGCGCGTCAAAGGATGCCATAAAAGACTGCACCGTGGCAAGCTTCAGACCACCTGAACTCGCAGGGAGGGTGCGCAACCGGTGGTGGGCAATAAGAAGCGCCTGGACGATTTGCCAGAGCTTCTGCAATTTGGATGCCTGTGATCAAATTTCAACGCCAGGTCATCTGGGCTTGCTTGCCATGATCGTCGGTATTTGGTGACATCTCGGTGAAGACGACGGCTGGGAAGTGTCTGTCTTCACTTCTTGGTTGTTGTTGCTGGTATTGGTGCATTTGCGACGTTGGGGATGTTGCGCTTATGGCCATAGGTGCTCGGGTAAACTTTGGATCTTTCGAATCTTCTTACGACACTGGCATAGAAGATGAAGGCTTCAAGAAACTGGAAGAAGCATGCCTCAACACCACACACCCTTCGGCGCCGACTATGAGTACTTCGGTCCCACTTTCCAGGAATGGTGTGCCCCCAAAAAGGGCCAATGAGAGGAATAAGAAAACAGAAGAAGAGTAGGTGCCAAAAGGAGGCTTGCTTCATGTCAATCCATGTCAAACAGTTCGTCTTTTGTCATGTAATAAATTCAAAGAGTGACATGACGAATATGGATAGAGCAAACAGGAAAATTGAAAAGATGTATGACAGTTCGAGAGCTTTGTCTATGAATGGGACAAAGGACGTGAGACGACCAATGGGCCAAATCAACAGGAAACTACAAGAAATAGAACAGGATGCTTGTGCAAGGGACAGTATCAAGACCTTGCTTGATAGCCAGCATAATATTGTCCGGACCGTCTCGTAGCCTTGCTACGGGGACCAGTCCTGTTCATTCCTTCGGGAACAAACAGCCACTTCTCTCTGACCAACCCCCCCTCCACCCCCCTCTGATTCACCTACCCAGGCTCATCGCCCCTCCCCACCCCTCACTCGCCCCTCGCCCCTCCTTGGCACTTCTCCGTCTTCTACTCGGTGTCCTCATCGTCACCCCCTCCCATTCCATGATCCATAGCCCACTGCTCTCTCTGGGCAACGCTCATCTCGGCCAGCCGGTCATTAACCAACTGACGCGGGCGAACTTTACCCGAGAAGAAATCCTTGATCCAAATCTTTGGTCTAGGCGGGTCGAAACGGGTAGCAATGTACCACGGAGGAGGATACACAACGGTGCCTTTGGGGTCAGCCTTGGAGTTCTTCTCCATCCAACAGATGGCTTCGCGACGAAGCTCCGGCTCGGGGAGGGAGTTGTAATAGTCGATGTCACACATGGCGTTGTAATATTCCTCCTCGTTGCGGCTGGGGCTTCGGTGCGAATTGGACTTTTTGGTGACGGAGTTGAACTGTTCGTCTTCAGAGTCCAAGTCAAACTCTGAATCGGAGAGTAGGTCGTCGATGTCGCTTGTCGACAGCTCGGGTTCGACTGGGGCTAAAATGGGTCTGCGGGTATTTCTATCGATGGCTTGCGGAAGGTCGTCGGCGATGTGAAGGTGATTGCTGGCTGTGTCTTCGGACTCGATGTCCATGGGGTCGGACACCGTTCTTTCACCTTCAGACTCCTCGTCTTCGTTCACTGACTCAACGATTTTCTCTTGCGACGTGGTGTGCTGGTTTGGAGGAGAAGGGTCGCTGGGCTTATCTGCGGGCTCTTTGCGCTCGACGGTCCTCTGACGCTTGTGACTGCGAGGTTGAGGGAGGTCGGTAGTGAAAGGGGTAACAGTTTCGTTGCTGTCAGAAGGGGACCTCCTCTTCGAGGGAGCGTGAGGAGTGGTAGGAGGGTCGACTTCCATTTTAACGGTGCGGGAAGTTGATGTCTGCAAGTGGTTGTTAGCAGCAATCCAGTATGTCAAGAGACGTTGAAAGATGCTTGTGGTACCTTGGAGGTCCAGTGCGTAATGCCAGATGTTGTTGTTTGACAAGGAGAAGGGTCGCGCGAAGACGACGACGACACTAGACCGGGCGACAAGAGCGACACGACAAGAGATGAAGGTGTCGGCGGTGTCCTGAAAACTGAGAAGGCGCTGATAAAGAGGGGCTTGAAAGAACGCGTCTCAGTCTGACTGAGTTCGTGGCAACAACTGGTAGAATGTGTTGCAGTGAGGAAGAAAAGAGGAGGGATGCGAAAGATTTTCGGGCGCGATCAGGTGGCAGAAGAATTGTCCTTTGTGTGGGGCCCAAGTAAAAGGGTTTTCACCTCTGGGGTTGCCAGGAAACGACGCGGTCAAGTTATTACCGTCAGTGAAGGGTGCCTTCCAGAGTTGCAAACCTGAAAAGGAAGGAACGGTAACTTTCGACACGTGCCCACTTGCGACCAGAACCTTGAGAGGCATCAGTAAATGGATCTGATAGGCACAACTGTCCTTATCATAATCTTATGGGTCGCTGCTCAAGGTCAGCATTCACTCCCGCGTCATCAACAGTCGCCAAAGGGGAGGGCCCTCCATACAAGTGCCGTGCTTATTGATCTACTCGGCCTCTTCTATACAAAAATTCTTCTGCGCGTCCTTCAGCAACACATCCCGTACTGTCTGATCCACGGAATTCACTTTCTGATAGACCCGGCGAGATCGAACTCCCTTATCCTGGCATCTTCCGGAACCATAACGAACTGGACCGGAATCTCGCTGAGGCGTACTGGACGGTTCTCTGATAATCTCAAGCGCCCCCTCTGTGTCCGAGCAGGTGGTTGGCGGCTTGCCTCGTCTTTTGGGGGTTTCCACATGGAATATCTTCGACCGTCACCGCCTCTGATGCGGCCGTATTCCATATCATACGTCGGCGGTGCCATGTCATCGAAGCCAGGCGAGCATCGTCAAGTAGCTTAAGCCACTCGTCCTTCTTCGCATAACCGGTTGCGATCATCAAAAAAATACGCTGCCTTCATCATGATGTGGCTGACAGGCCGCGCATGGTAGCCTTTGGCGATGGCATCGTCGATGCCCTTCAAGGCGTCGTTCCCCTTTGCCCGGATGACCGTATTTGCTGCGTCACGGCTGCGACTATAGTATTCGTTGTCTGACATGCGTCGGCAAATTCCATACTCGTTGATGACCTGTATTTGCTGCCCAACGTGGTGAATGCCGGATGAATGTTGCGATTGAATTGGCACTAACGTAATAGTCTCGGTCTTTTCGTGGCATCTTGGTCTTCGCCCTCAGGCTGCTCCGTAGCTTGCCTTTTTCTCGGCATTGTGAGCCAAGTTGGCGGCCAGGCGAGCGGCAGCCCCTTTTGCGTTTTCTGAGAAAGCCAACGCCAGTGTGGGCCGATGTCACCATCGTTTCGATGGTTTTAAAAACCCCCCGTACCGCAGACCGGGTAGTAGGAAGGGGAAGATGGGAGGTACAAAGCAAAGCTTTGTACGTGATATCGAAGCCCTCTTCGACCCAATCTTTACACCGGACAGACAAATTTCGCAACTTGTCGTAGTCCGAAAACTCCGCTTGTCAGATCGGGGGCATCGAGGGCTTTAGGAGCGTCGGGGGCATCCGGGGGCCGCAGGCATCCCGTGCGAAGCTGAGAGTGCAAGTTGCGCAGGGCTGCAGGCGAGCAGCAGACTCCGAGCTGTCGGAGGGAATGCCCGCGGCGCGGCAGCCCGCATTCGTGAGGCTCTCGACGGCGAGGCGTACCAGGCCGAAGTACCAGGCTTCGTATGACTCCACGCACTGGAGCTAATCATACGTGACGGGTCAACGGGGGGTCATATGTCGGAGTCATGGACGAGCTGAGAGAAGGTGTGTGAACAGGGTGAACGACAACGAACGAGTCAATGATGATGATATTGTGTTGAGTTAAAGGTCAGACTGGGCAAGTCTGGAGGTCTAAACTAGGGCAAGGGAGGTCCCTGTGCGGTGGGGCCACAGCCAGCCGCACGTGATACGGGACCGGTAGTGGGGAATCCGAGATTTTTCTCGAGGTAGGTAGGTATTAAGGTTGTCACTGTCGGCCCCCGTGACGGCGTTATGAACGCCTAGTAGCCGCCAGGCGTTATAATCCTGCGCGAGGTACTAGAGGCGCGAATGGCCGTCATATCAATGCCCTTGCGCTTCTCTCTATCCGGCGAATCTGGTACGTCGAACATATAGTCCGCCGTGATTTTTAGGAGCGTACCGTCGCTCAATGTCGAGACCGTTTCGGCTAAATTTTTGTGGGCAAGCGCAACGCGCTTAATGGACATAGGCGGAATAGTAGCCGAGGGATATGCCACGACACCGTTGGGGAGTGTCAGTGAGGTTGTCATAGCCCGAGACAACCAAATGCATTTGCAGCCACGTGTAACTATAGCCGCATCCCGGATCTTGGTCTGACCGATCTCATCGCGGTTGTCGATGCTCTCTTTTGCCGTTCGTGTATACTTAGCCGGGGTATGCCAGACGGTCCCTCCTAATCCCTACTGGGCGACGATTAAGTCGGAAGGGTTGTAAGGATGTGATGGAACTCTTCTCGTCCAGGCAGTTCAAGGGTGCGTATACACCAAACGACGCCGATTGTATCATCGCCCACGATACATCAGACGTCGTGCGCGATGGATTGCGGGAGATCGAAGAGCGCTGGGGCTATCGGTGTGGTGCCTGCATCCTGAGATCCAGGACGCCATTAACGACAATGGCAAAACCGTCCACCAAATCACCACGGACATCCTCCGGGAGAACCATGTCATCATGGTCAACCGGGGTATGAATACCCCCTTAACCCTACCCAACGGTACGGTAACATTCCCGTCCGCGGACATTCCCCCAATGAAAGCCCAGCAAGTCCAACTTTCCCACAGCGCCCGATATCATGAAATCGTCCGCACCACCGACGACCTCGTTCAATGTCAACTCCACGTACGGGCACAGACAAACCTCCCCTCAGCGACACCCCGGCCTCCCCACCCCTGACCTCCCCAGCCTCCTCAGCCTCCCCTCCCCCTACCGCTGGATTTTGCTTGTCGACATTGTCGACACCTGAATGCACGTTCGTACCTCCTTCGCAACCGCCCCGCCACGCAGATACCAACCATTGATTTCCCGGCCATGTTTTGAGGCCTAGATCAGCGTTCCGTCCTACAACTCTCATCAGTATCGCTCGCGAGGAGCGATAACTGCTCCCCGAACCATCTCCCACAAACAACAAGCCCAGCATAAGCGTCGATCCGGCAAAGGGAGGATATTCTTGAGCTCAAGGGCCAAGTTGACGAAGTCCGATAAATACTCATTGCCAAACATCGAATGCGCTTAGTAGAGAGGAGCTTCCGATGACTTCATTAACGTCTTCATTGAGATTTGCAGCTAGAAGAAGGTTTGCCCTTGTATTCACAGTTACGCTGATGACTCCTTTTCATCTCTCCTACATCACTTTTCCATCCCTCCTACATCACTCTCCATCCACTCTTCCATCCCTCCTCCAACAATTCCCAAATACTCCCTCTTCACTCCCCAGTAAATCTCCCAGCTCTCTTCCATCCCTATCTCCACCCCCTTCACCCTTCCAAAGAAGTAGTAAAAGAATTGTTTTGAGGTCGCTTATGGTTACCCCGCTCGGACTTTTCCACCTATTTAGGTAAGTAGGCGATTGGAATTGCCCGATGTAAAAATAAAAAGTATAGCTGGTAGCGGCCATACTTCTTTTGAAACCTCCAAGTACTAACTAACCGCCGGAATACAAGGTCTTGTAAGGTGCCTTCTTTTGGAAGGCGTAATCCCGGGAGTATATTGTCTCTCCATCGTCCGTTTATTAGAGATGAAGTTAGGGCTGGATCGAGCATCTATATCTCGTTTTTCCCTTTTTCATCCGAACGAACCAACCTTTTATTCTAGGTGCCTGTGCCATGAGCGGCTGAAAACATGGCTCCATCTCGCCCCGCCAACTCATCACGCCGCGCCACCCGCCAATCGCGCCAACCCTCCCAGCTACTACACCCATTCCTCGCCGGTGTCGCAGCTATCCTAACCATGCCCCCCCCCCCCCCAGCCCGCCCCTTCACCCTTCCAGAGAGGAGCATCTGTATATCGAACCAGTAGGACCAGTCCGAGACCGGGTGTCCTATGGCCCTGTGCCTCACAAAAGTCCTCCTCTTCACTTATCCCCATCCTGCTCCGCCTCCGCCTCAAACCACCTCCTTAGCAACTCATCCCCCTCCTCCTGCTGCTGCTATTGCTGCTGCTGTTCCTCCTGCTGCTGCTGTTGCTGCTGCTGCGGCTGTCTCTCCCACGCCCTCTCAGCCCTGTCCGCAGCTTTCCATACCAGCTTCTGTTTCTCGCTTTTATGGTTTATCCAACCCAGCGCCAAATTGTTTCCCTTGTGCTTGTGCTTGCTAAACTTGAAGCCAGAGCTCAGTTGTGAGACGAGGTACAAATGAGTTTTGTTGCCTCATCATATGTGGGCGGTACATCAGAAGACGGCGTAGGGCGTGGCGTGGGGATGCGGCTTCGGATGCGGGTACTTTTCTGAAACTTGAACCAGGACAGTGTAGGCGGAACACTATAGTAGAGGTTGGGCACAGATCTGTACCCAGCCGTTCTCCTCCCACTCTTTTGGATGAACTCCCACCCCGCCAGGACAGAAGGAGAATGCTTCCCACACAACAAAAGCCTACGCAACCTTGAACAGGAGCAGATTCCTCACAAGCCAAACATTCGACCCCGCCTATCGTGCCAGAAACTCTTCCAAGATCGTTCAACCCATATTCACCCTCACTTGCTCGCAGAGACCAAGAATCCTTTTCCTCCCTTCACACTCTTAACAAACCCCGCAACAGATCAGCTCCCCCAAAGATGGCAGACCAAGGCCCCGAGCAAGTCACCAGCCCGCCTTCAAGCCCGGATCCGTACCTACCTTGGAAGTCGATAATAGGGCTGCCTGAAGGCCTCGCCCAGAGCACATACAACAGGTTGGCGCGGTGGAACAGACAGGCTGAAGCCTGGAACGATCAGCTAACGTCCTGCACCGCAACGCTATCGAGTACGAGTGGAAGAACGAAAAGGCGGCGTGCAAGCGCATTATCGACTCAACTCCAGAATGCTTGTACTGCATACCGGAACGCCAGAAAGAACAACGTCAACCTGGACCCATTACTGGACACTTCACGGTGCCTCCGCCTTCCATGCCGAGGGTAAGCCCGACCGAATCTATAAAGGTGATGCCCGGTCTGCTACGGTTGTTGTCTTTCTAGTTCCTGACAACATCATCCCACGCAGCATCCGCATTGAACTCTTTCCAGATGACGTATACTCGTTCCAGTTAATAGTATAGTCCTTATCGCAGGTCAACTTGGTCGAGTTACTATCACGAACGCCATCGTCACCCTTGGGATCCAAGTTAGAACGGATGGCAAGCTGGAAGGCGAAGGGGAGGGAACAGGGTTGTACTTTTGCAGATCACTGGCCCAGTCCGCGGTGCCTCCTGTTCCCTACGCTGCGTAGAGCGATGATTCACTGTTTGACCGTCAAGTGGGTTCATGGAGCCTTTGGCCAACTCCGTCACGACGATTTGTACCCAGATTCTTTGGTACTCCGCCCTGAGAAATTCCTCAAGGCCTAGCGCTACCCACAAGAGGTAACCTAGAACCACCCAGAATTGCCACGGTTGCCCTGCATATAATGTAGCCTGGGAGGGACAGGGACATTGGGTGGTGGGTACCTCTACACAGGTACTGAAGTTGGTAGGCGCCATTTTTCCTGGGGCATCTGAACGGCTTTTGCTTGGTTCCAGTTGGGCTGGTAGCCCTCCGGGAAATGGGCAACTAGGCTGTTAGGTCCAGGGCAGGTCGTGAGCAGCCTGAGCTAGGTGTTGAGCAACCTCAACTAGGCGATCCAGGTTGTGAGTAGCATGGGTCTTGAATCAGGACAGTGTAGGCGGAATCATTCTCAAAGCGCTTGCGTCTTTGTCTTCAAGGCACCTGTGTCCCGCATGTAAACTGCGACCAATCCGTAGGCCCTCAACTTAAGCAGATCGCGGTTGATGGACGGCTTGTTCTTCGGCCTGCTGGCGTTGCACAGGGCTACCGCTTTACCGACAATGTCGTCCAGCATACACAGCATGCTGAATCTGACCGAACCATGCATTCCTTGGTCCCACAAGGCAAGTATTGCTGATGTGTTGTGCTGGTAGACTCGGTTACCCTTCTCTCCATCATGGATGACATGACGAGGACGCGAGAAGAGCTGCAAGGCCGGGGCAGAAAGTGACCTCGAGACTGGCGAGGAGGTGGTGATGACTGCCAAACTAGGCAAGAATTGCTGGAAGCGGGGGTTGTTCCATTTTCCAGTTGACGCGACATTGACAAGTGCCCAAAGCTGGGTGCTCAGTTCGTCCACAGCCCAGGTGTATTGGTGGTGCTGGCTACCGTGCTGTCGGCCGTGTCGGTCATGAAGCTGTCGTTCCTCGTCCTCGTTCGTCGCAGTCGCGATAGTGACTGCAGAGCGAAGAAAGGACCGGCGACAGAGACCGCAACCACAAGATGGATGCGATGACAGATTCCATCGCAATCAAGACCAGACGAGCAAGTGCCCGATTCCGAGGTGCAGGCATCGGACAAGACGCCAAGACCGCATAGTGCGTGAGGTAGTATCCCTCCTTCTTCGCTTTTTGCACTTTCCTGGGCATGACTTCTAGGTTGCCGCAGAGATGGGACCGAAGCCGGCAAATGTTGTTGACCTTGAAACCGACTTATTCGAGTCTTTCGACAACTTCAAGTTCGAGGTGGACGATTCCCAGCCGGCTGGGGGCGCACAACACGCAAAGAATGTCTTTGCGAAATGGAGCCTAGGGAGTGAAACTCAAAGTTCCAAGAAGGTCATTCCAAGTTGAACCCGGACGCTCGAGGTTTGTCGCGTTGTTCAGCTGGGCCTGGTGGTCTGCGCCGGCCACTCCATTAGAGATTGGAGAATAAGAACGCTGACTTATAAAAGTCTTGAGCGCCGTCGCTGTCCCTTCCTCTCTCAATGTTGTCGGCCTCGTACTCCATCTTGATCATCTTGTAGTAGTGGTCCTTCTGGCTGGCGAACTGACCCAGAACAGAGCCAAGATTCGGGGAGTCGTGACGGTTTTGATCGTATGCTGGAATCTTGGAGCTCGCTGGCAAACGTGACAGCTGCGTTTCTCTTGCTCTGACCAAATGGCGGGGGCAAAAAGGGGACGTGAAGGGACGACGAGAACAGAGTGTCCTCGAGGGGTGGCAGCGAAGAGGTGATCGGGTTTTGCGTGCACGGTGGGAAAGAGCCTGGAGGGAAATGGCGATTAGCTTGTAGATCAAAGATCATTTGGCCGCTGAGGAGACTAGAGGGCATTCGAAAGCAATCCTTAACCAGTCGCGCTGTGTTAGGTAACGCGTTAAAAAAGGAGAGTGTCCAAGAAAGGTGGAAAGGCCATTTGCCGCGGGGCAGCCCACCCGATTCCGGCAAGTGGGGACCCATGACACTGCCCCCATTGATCGCAACTTCCGGTTTTCTTGTCGTCAATCGCATCGGAAGACAAAAGTCGAGACTTTCCGAGAAACTGAGTAACAAGGTGATGCTGGATGCAAAATCATGCATACATGGATGCAGTAATGCAGTTATGCACACCTACAGAAAACCGCATCAAACAATATGGATTACGAATCTCAGGAAAGGAAGACTCACGAATCCTTTCACCTAGATCACATCGCAACAGCGCGTCTTATGTCTTTTGTCCTTTCTTCATGTTCCTTTCCATCATCCAAGCAAGATTACAACCTAGTGTACCACAGAAGGTGTACGATTACCGCGCCGCTTTATCTTCCAGCCGCTCCTCGTGCTTGTCCGGCTCTTCCTCCTTCAGCTGTGCACGTTTCAACTTGGCATTGAAACTTTGGTTTTCCTTCCTCTCCTTCTCTGCCAGAATTTGGGCGGCTTCCACTTCGTCTTTGGTCATCTTGGAGGAAAACCATTGTACAGCCTTGAGATTGTCATTCCAGGCGTCATGCGAACACAGACCACCATATGAAATCACACCCTTCCATCGAAGAATCCTTTCATCGAGCCATAACCGCTAAAAAAAAAACACCCATTACCGATTAGCTACGCCCACCAGTGGCAGGACCAACTTCTTTCTACACCGGAATGAACGGCTCGACGGTCTAGATCCTCGACTTGGAGAATACAAGCTTATTCCCCCACTGACCAACATACTCCAGATATACCGTTTCGCTAGGTTAAGTTCATCACCCTTTGTCACGTTTATCACGTTTTCTCTACTTCAGTTGGTAAGTGCCCTGTTTCTGTCCCCTGCAGCTGTCGCAGCTGCCACAGCAGTCGGCAAGCTCAGCGACGACCAACGCATCGACAAGCTCAGCGACGAAGATCAAGACTATCCGGAGTTAGAGGCAACATGGGAAGCAACATTCATCGAAAAGACCTTCGCTGCGAAGTTCCGCGCTAATAAACTTTCCAGTCCGTATGAGTAGCTTCACGCCTTCACCACTCCTCAACCTGCCAAGACCGTGAAGCCCCGAACGTACTCCTTTCCAGAGCACAGAACAAGCTTCTTTCGTCACCCATTATCTCTGGGTCTGGCGACTTGCTGTATTTCTTGCCCGGGCAAATGCCACCAACAAACGCCAGCCGCTCTCATATGCGACGAACACTCGAGGATCACTGGGAATCATGCTACTGGGATACTATCGCTGTATTGAATGAAGATCGAGCGAGGCACAAGGGAATGAAAGACCAAAAGCATAAACCGGCAAGAACAAAATAGCAAAAAAGAAGGAAAAAAGGGTGAAGACGGCGACTTGCCCCGGTTTCGAACGCGGTAGCAGTAGAGTGGGCCGACAGGCCCCCGTAGGGCAACACTACTACCGCTGCGCCATAAGACCCCTCGGGCTCGTCCGCCCCGTCTTCTGGTGAGGCCTCGGTGTTGTAATTGGGTGCGGTCGAACTAGTATATATACCCCTTTCCCGGACACTTCTATCGGATACGACATTCTGGCGAAGTCATTCATGACCGTCTTGATGCAGAGCACCATGTCCAAGCACGCCGACTTCAAGAATTCGCGTGTTACATGCCCATTATGTGCCGAAGACGGCACGATGGACGTGATGTGGATTTGGAACACGGCAGCTCGGGACCAAGACAATAGTTGGGATGGAAGAGTGAGTGAGGGGCGGATATATATCCAAGTGGAAGGCACGGAAATTATGACGGGAAGAATTCAAGACTGTAAATTGGCATGAACTGACTGCTTCGTTTATTAGGACTGACGAGCAGAACAAGTGGAAGCTTGCCAAAAACGCATGGCCACCAACCAATATCATGACCAGCAACCAGCCTCATCACAGGCGTGTAACAGTCGCCGACTTCAACGAACTCTTTAGAGAGGACAGAGAGCGAGCCAGAGAGGCAAGGGAGCAAACCAATCCCGAAATTCCTGCAACGCAAGCTCACTCATCTTCAACGGCTCAACCAAGCCGTGGTTTGAATAAGCCTAACACCGACGCTACCATCATCGACCAACCATTGAGAGAGGAAACTGAGCCAGCTCCTCCCGAGCTCGCTGCCATGCTGGCTCCCCCAACGTCACTTGAATCAAACCGTGGTGGAAATTACATGTAACGCACCATCGACGCGTTCATCTCATCGTCAAACTGAGCCTGCTGGAAGCCCGTGCCGTGGCCAGTATCCTCTTTGTCCATCGTTGGGCCCTCCGGTCTTCTTCCAGAACGTGCATATGGTGTGAAACTGGACAGCCGTCCACGAGAATGGATGATGGTAAAGTTTTGGAGATACTTCACCACAGGGCGTGTTTGGGCATCAATCGTTCGTTACATCAATGCGATGATCGTAGCCCACCGGCAGCAAGCTCCCGGCCTGCCGGCACCTCCGACCACACCCACTTCTTAACACAATCGGAAACAACGTGGTTAAGTTGACAGCGAGACATCCTACAAACTACGAGCTTGAATTCTGCGATCGACGCTGGAAGGAATCGAACGGCGAAGTGACCTGGAGCTCACTCCACAAGAGAAGGACACCGACAGCGGGGACCAGACGAAAGCACCGAGCAGTTCCTGCTCGTAGGCTTGACCTACTCCCACCTGGATGAACGGTAGCCAACCGCTCCCTCCACGAGAATACTAACTGTGTTCCGGGTATCTCGGCGCAGCTCTTCATGTATCGCTCATGAATCACATCATGGCGCTGGCCCCGGAACCCAAGAGGCCACAGCCAGGACTCCCTCTGAGCGGTTGGGGCGTCTGGAGCGGCGGCAGGAGGGGTTACCAGTCGATTAATTGGCAGATGTGGGCACGGTGTCCCGCTGGAGAGCTGGAGCGGAAGCCGCGTCGGCAGCGGGTTGGACGGCAGGAACTGGTTGATCCAGGACTTGGAATTGCCGGGCTATGGCTTGGAGCCAAAAGTGGACGACTCCTGCCTCATAGAACGCGACGCCCATCATCGCGTTTCCGACGCTTAAGGCCGAGCCCACGATGTTTCCGAGCGAATGCTGGGCGCTCATCGAAAGGCGTCATGTGGTCCCTGAGGACCGCAAACTGCTCGATGCGTGGATTGCACGCTTCACGATAATCGGCGCCCACTCGCACTTTTCGATTGCGATTCTCCTTGTCGGTGGGAACTCTCTTCTTCTTTCCGAAGTTGATAAACTTTCCATTGCGGCAGGAAAATAGGAGATTCTTTCCCAGCTACCGCAGGAATGCTTGGGTGTCTGATGTAGATGCCCGTCACCCTCTCAATTCTGTTCGTGTTGGCGGAAGACCAAATGGAATACGGGTTGTAACTGGCGCTTGGTAACATCGTCGATAGCCCTCCACATAGGAGATCGCCGAATTTGAACCCCATTGACTGTTGGTCAAATCAGGGTTGGTTCTCCCGTCCTCATACGCATGAAGTGCGTAAGAAATCGCGGTCTCAAGTATGTGGAACAACGCTCGAGTTGGCATACCCAGATGTACCTCCTTTACACATGGTGCTGTCTGTTTCTGGCCTTCCTCCAAGGAGGCGAGATCCTCTCACATTCTCATTATCGAGCTCGTCCTGGAAGACGTCCAGACAAATGGGGAGCTGATGGAGATAAGGTGATGGCTGTAGACATGTGACGAGAGCCAGCTCAGCGTTGACAGTCGAGTGCGCAGCGGGCGCGAAGTTTGGAGCCATCAAGCCATGAGTGCCAGCGAGTTGAGGTTGGGCGACCGGAGCGGGAAGTGCGGCGGGGATTCATGTTGTTTTCGCTGACCAGCCGACCCGTCGATCCGTTCACGCCTTCTCCCTCTGCGCCTCCAAGATGGGAGCTCTGGATCTTCGATGGGACTGGGGCGTATAGTTCAAGCCCTTTTGATATCACCAAAAGCCGGCACAAGGAGAGAGAGTTAGGCAACTCAAGGAGCAAGCCCAGCGCGTGATGACTAGCGAGATCGAGCCCTCTCGGCCTTGGAAGGAGTCAGCACTCTGTAAGGGCGGCATGTCTTTCAGCAACGGGAAGTGTTTCAGAAGCTTATTGCCGTACTCCACATTCGGTTTGTTGGCCGAAATGACTGAACTTGTCACTTGGAGGTACCTACCCCACGATGCCCAGTATTAAGTGTCCCGGAGAGCGGTGTGTCGATGTGCTTGAAGAGATCCTTCCACATGCTTACGTATGACGTGCACCGCCTCGCTGACCGGCAACGACAGGTGCGCCTTGGAAATGGTACACTGTTTGCTGGCGCCTTCGTCAAGAAAGGCCGTTGCAGCATTGTGATATGCAAGAGCATCCCTAGACGTAGGTGTTCGGTGAGGGGTGAAGGCGAGTAACTGACAGTTCCTGCCCTCTTAGTTCATCCTGAGTGATAATCGAAAAGGAAGGTCCACGCAGACCTCGTTCCAAGCTGGTTGGGGACAATAATAGGTATATAATCTCCTCTCTCCGCTGCCCACTCGTCTTCCTGGTCTTTTTTTCCTGATCAGCCACACACTCCAGAGCTTCATTTGACTGCAACGCCAATACCCCACACCAGCCACACCCGCCAATATGCATGTCATGTCGAAGATGATGCTCACCACCGGCGCCATCGCTGTCGCCGTCGTCATTGTTATTGGCGGGCCCATCCCACACAGACAACCAGCAAACATGCATGTCCTCTCAAAAGTTGTACGAACGCAATGTCCCGAGATTGTTCGAGGTTGGTGATGAATGCCGTTGCGGTCACGACTTTGTAACCTCTGGGAATTTGGAAGGACGGGTTGTGGACCGAATCTTTCCCTTGGTACCTACCCGATGTACGCCCGTATGCTTGAACAAAGTCCCTTGCGGAATACGCCGGAGCACTTGATGAAGTCGGAGAGTAGCTCCAAGGCGCCCTTAACCTGCATCCGGTTGAGTTTGGAGTAGCACGCTCTTTTTCTAGATCTTGTTGTAGTAGAAAGATTTTGTGTTCGGCATGTGCAAGAACACGGGTAACAGGCTATCATTTGGGTTCGGAGCCAAGGGCTGCTTGAAGTGGCGGCTGGCGAGGTATTCTTCGAAAGCTACGCCCACGGCATGGCTATCGTTGGACGAATCATATCGCGCGCCGAGGAAGCTTGGCCGGGATGCTTCCAAATGCTGATATGGGCCACCAACGCTTCGCGAAGATGTGGAGGTAGATCATCGTGGTGGACTCAAAACTTCGAGGAAGGTCCAAAAGTTGGAGAGGAAAAAGGAAAAGAAAGAAGAAAAAGGCTGCTGAAACTCCCGAACAAGCGGAGGAACGTAGAAGGAAGGATCGCGAGCGGGAGGCCAACAAGAGGGCTGCTAAAAGAATGAAGACAGAATGATTTTTGGTGGTGATTATCATCGAGACATAGGAACAAAGGAGCAAAGAAGCTGTCGTCGAGATCGGCGAAGTTGGACACTGTCGAAGAGCAAGCTCGTATTCTCTGATGGTACCTTCTAAGTGTTGGCGGGTTCTGAATGTTTGCCGCTTACCTTCTAGTAATAATCTGCTGACGAAGACAAAAAGTTTCCTTCCGGCCTCACCAACGATTCAAGCTTTCAGAATTTCATATTCAAAGAATGTTAGAAGTATCGCAAACACCAGATCAGACATTAACCAGCGAAGCTCAGTAACAGACAGCAAACCCGGAAACATTTTGTTACGCTTGGGATGTAGCTGTGCCAACCTTCGGATGAAATTTGATTCAGAGAAAACATCGTCCATACCAATTCCAACAATATCTACAGCAGAAAGGCTTTCATCCTGCTGAGAAACTTTCTTGTACAAGAAAAATCAGATGGCGTATCTTGCGGATATCTCACTATCTAACGTCAGAATTACTTCCTCACCTGTTCGTCTGAGAATACAGAAAACTCTCCCGAGGCCAGAGACACATATTCATCCCGAACAGGTCGTCGAAGTAGCCATATTGAGGGTCTCGACTTCGCAGTGACCAGAAAATGCATTGGAAAAGCGCCAGACCGAGAGAACGACGTCGGATCTCGTCTTTCACGCGGTCGGGCGTACAAGCAGCATGCGAACATAATCCCCCATACGGCAACGTTTACCTCCTTCTTAGTTACCTACTCTCAGCTTTGCAAGCAACTATGGTCGCGACAACGAGAGCAAAGGCGGTGAGCATCTACGACATACGTCAAATTCAGGCCCTGTGCCGTCGAACTCTATTAGATATTTGGTTCCTGTTTTGTCTTGTCTTTGTGCTTTGATCCTCGATGGCCTGTCGTCCTCCACGGTATTATTCTGTCTTTTTCTTCTTGGCACTAGCTCTGCGTTCCCGATCCCTTGCTTTCCGTGCTTCTGCTTGTGCGAGAGTCTCTGCTGCCTTCCTGGCGGCATCACTTTCCCGTTGCTTTCTCTTCCGTTCTTCTGCTTGTGTGGGAGTCCCTGCTGCCCTCTTGGCGGCATCACTTTCCCGTTGCTTTCTCTTTCCTTCTTCTCTCTCTGCGGGAGTCTCTGCTGCCCTCAGAGGCCACCCTTCCATCTCGGACATTCCCATCAAAAACAGCTGGCTAAATGGTCGGATTGGGACAGAGCCAGGCTCAAGGAGATGATAGATACCATGCGAACCGGGATCTTAACTCCTAAGCAACGAGAACAACTGAATCAGCTTGGGGTAAAGGAGCTTTTCAATGTTGGAGCAGGGAACGTAGGAACTTATACAATGACTGGTATCCACATACCAACCAAGGTTCATAACAATATGAAGAAGATCGCAGCGAAGTACACCATAAGCCCCGACGAGTTCGACGAGCTATGCTTTATCGACTCCCCATCTGGTTCTCGATATCGGACATGGACATTAGCGACGATGACGACCCGTTAGATGCGTTCATAACGTTCTCCCATTCCGTCCAAGCAACAGCCGCAAGCACAACCAAACACTTCGGCGTTATGGAAACAATGTCGGATTTGGAACTTCATTTCGACCCAGGCTTAGTTACCATTCTACAAGACACACAATCACCAGCTCTCAGTACCCTTCCATCGTTGGTCGACTAGAAATCGACGGATGAGAATGTGTGGGCTGTTTATCTTCTAATCCTAGAGAAGCCCGATGAGGTGCCGCTCTTATAAGGTATGTTGGTTCTGATAAGACCAAAAGGATGCAGACCCAAACGGAGGCCAACGGAGAGATGCAGGAAATGCGAATCGACCATCGACGAGTTTGTTACAGAAGACCAACATGGGGATCCCGAAAGAGCGAAACGAGCTACGCCGCCGACAGGCAGATTTCCCCATACTGAGCCAGTTGTTTTCGTTGCTCAGCCAGAGGTATCTTTGCGTCCAACCGGCGCAAAAATTCTGCCTCCGTAGGGGCGGCTTCCATCTCTCGGCGGAGCCTGGATGGCATCCTGGGGAGAATAGGTTAGTTAACTGATGACAGAAGAAGCCTTGATTGGAGGGTAAGGCGAGGTAACATACACTGCCCTGAGAGTGATATCCCGAATCACCTGAGCCATCCTTACCCCGCTTGGGCTCATCGGCGGTGGGGTA